>ML780439.1:787164-833119 GCA_009831015.1 Picea engelmannii | reverse complement strand
AAATCCAAATAGAGTTAGAAACATTAGAAAAAATGAGTGAAGAAAGAGAGACGTAAAACTCCATATAGAGCTAGAGGCAATGATTGATAAAAAAATTAAAGATACCATTCAAACTCAAATAGAGGATATATTATTAGGGTTCAGAGTGAATTGCAAACAATGAAGGATAGAATTCAAGAAATGGAAAAACATAAACAATCAACCCAAGAAGGAGGGGTTGAAGAAATTCAAAACTTGAGAGATAGGATTAAAGAGCTAGAAGAAAAACTAACCAACAATTTGACCCTCATTAATATGGAAAGCAAATTGGATATAAAACCCATCAAAGAGGAAATGAATAAGCTAATTGAATTGGACCATGAGCGTAACAAAAGAGCTTTGAACCTCATAATTTTTAGTATAAGAGATCAACAAGAGGAGGATATGCTAGCAATAGTAAAAGAAGAATTAAAAAATAAATCACAAATTGATACAACTTACCTCATAGAAGCAAAGAGGTTAGGAAAAATAATTGATCACAAAGATAGGTTGATCTGTGTCAAAGTAAGTTGTAATGACCATAAATATAGCATACTTAGTAAATCTCCAAGCTTAAAAGGGTTAGGAATATTTATAAATGAATACCTCATTCCCGAAGAGCAAGCTGAATTAAGGAAGGAAGTTCAAAAGGTAAAAGAAGCCAGGAAAGAAGGAAAATGGACAATAATTAGAAATCGAAAAGCTATTGTTAGGGATAGATACCAGAAGGATAATAATAAATAGAAATTTGGGACACTTGGGATCCTTTTTTGGAATTGTCGTGGATTTCCATGGTGCAAAGGTCCTATGATAAGTTGGATCCCGAGTGTTACTGATATTATCTATCTAGATGAAACTTGGGAGCATGAGGACTCTAAGTTCCATAACATGGAAGGATTTGTCTTGTGGTCAACATGGAACAAAAGATCCCACCATAGATGGATAGGAGGCATAGCTTTTTGTATTAGAAAAAGAATTTCTCCTCACATTCAAATTCATAAGATTGACCATCTTAATCAATACATTTGGATATAAATTTTAGACACCAATGCTAAGAAGATGTATATAGAAATTTGTTATTTTGCACCTATTAATTCTACTTTTTATAAGAAAAATAATCTAAATAAAAATTGTCCCTATAATAATTTAGAACAAGATATTTATAATTTGAAAAATAAAGGTAATATCCTCCTGCTATGAGACTTTAATGCTAGGACTACAACTAAACAAGATACTCTTTTAAGTGATGACTCCAACCATAATCCTTTATGGCTATATGAGGACCTTATTTTATATAATAGCTACAAAAGAATCTATGAAGACCTAATTAAGAATTTGTTTGATACTGAGTTGGTCAAGCTCTGCAGTGCTCAAGACCTAATAATTTGTAATGGAGTAATGAAGTGGCCAAACTCCAACCAGGTGAACTCTATTCATGGGCTAGGTAGTAGTGTTGTAGATTATGTGATATTTGACATTCCCATTTCCAACCAAATAACAACTTTTGACATTTTAAATGACCATGAGTCTGACTCTGATCATAAACCTTTAACCCTAACTCTAATTTTTTCCATGCATAGGAGCACCATTGAAGAGAATTCTGATAATCAAAGGAATTTGTGCTTTGACAAAAGTAAACTTGACATTTTCTTAAAGGATTTAAATAGTAAATTAAAACTCCTAACTTATAAGGACAACATTGAGGAACTCTATCATAATTTTACAACTACCCTTTCCACTTCTATTAACAAGTTCTATTTCGAGGTGTCCCATAAAAATAATAATAGAACAACCGACCCTTGGTATGATAAAGAATGTAAAATTTGTAGGAAATCCATTAGGGATGCTTCTAATGAGCCCTTAAAACTCAATAAGATCAATACATACAAATCCCTAATTAAAAGGAAGGAAAGATACTATATCAATAAAAGGAAATAGAAACTTTCACAACTATACAAGCTGGATCCTAAGATGTTCTAGAGCCAAATTCTAAAATCCAATACCAAAGAAAATAATAGGATTCCCTTAATGGACTCGAATTCCTACCTCAAAAGTCTTTACGAGTTCCCTAATGCCATGGACACCATTCCTATTGTCCCTACAAAGGAAGAATTTTTTTCTTTAGATGACATAGAGTTCGAGGTTAAGCGACTCGCAAATGGGAAAGCTAAGGACATTGAAGGCTACCAAGATGAAATTTTTAAAATCGGAGGGCCAATCCTTATCCCTCACATACACAATCTCTTCAATTTAGCAGTCAATCATGGCTTCTCTAAACCCTGGATGCAAAGCCTCATTGTTCCTATTTTGAAAAATGGGGATAAAAACATTCCCTCTAATTATAGGAACATTATGATTAGCCCGATTTTAGTCAAGCTTTATGGCATTATTTTGGAAAAGAAGATTAGCATTTGGCTAGAAAGTCACTGTAAAAGAGCTAAAGGCCCGGCCAGGTTTAGGAGATATCATTCAACTGTGGACCATCTTGTTACCTTTAGGATCATTGCATAAGAGTTTGCAATACTAAAACAAATTTTTTTTGTTGTTTTGTTGACTTTAGAAAAGATTTTGACATGGTCCCTAGGAAAAACCTTTGGAATAGGTTGGAAGAGATAAAAGTGCCTCTTGAGTTTAGGGTTGTTGCAATAAGGTTGTATTAGAATGTTATTGCTAAGTTTAAAATCAATGAGGGCTCGTCAATTCCTAAAAAGTCATGGGATAAAAGAGTGTGTCACCTTTGTGACACTAAGAAGGTTGAAGATGAAAAACACGTTCTCTTAGATTGTCTAGCCTATACTGATATTAGATCTCATTTTCAAAATATTGATCACACTACCAACATTCCTAACCTCTTAAGTCAACAAAAGTATGGTGATCTTGGAAAGCTTATCTTAATTCTTTTCGAGTACATAAACAAAATTCTAAAGAATCACAAGTAATCACTTACCCTCTTAAGGTCCGATAGACCAATTAGGTCTTAGTGGACATTAATCATCATCATCATCATTAAATGATTTAAAGCTTAATAAAATAATGCATTAATTAATTAATTAATACGTTGATAAGGTAATAATATAGTAATAAATTAATATGTTAAATATATCAATAAACACATTAAATGCATTCAAAAATAAATTACTAAACTATTATTATATTGGTCATGTATTAAAACACTAATAAAATAATGCATTATTACATTAATGCATAATGTAACATAATAAACTATTAATATGTTAACAATACAACCTAACTGGGCCTAATGGTTAAGAACATGTGTTTTCTCCTAAGAGGTCACAAGTTCAAATCCAAAGGGGGGTTGGGTATGTATACCTCCATAGACTTTACCTTAAAAATAGATTATTATTATTATCATTATTATTATAACATTGTTGTAATATATAAATTAAAGTATTAATGCATTCTTTAGAATGTAACACATTAAATATTAATACATTAATAATGTAATAATTTAATGTATGAATTGATCAATACATTAATACATTTTTAACTAATACATTGTTACATTATTAATACAATTATAAATTAACATATTAATAAAACATTATTAAAGTCTTAATACATTTATTGAAAATGATTGTGGTTGATTATGGTGGACCACATCATAGTTTCTTATGGTCATGACTATGAATGATAATGATGTATATTGTAATGTATTAATTTAATTAATTAATAGATTTTTAATAAATACATTATTAAAGTAGTATTACATTATTATACTAATATAATGTATAAATTAAAGTATTAATTTACATATATGTATAATATAAAATATTAATTAATTAATGCATTAATAATATAATGTATTCATTAAGTAGTACATTTATACAATATTAATTACTACATTGTTAGAGTATTAATATAATAATAAAGTAAAATATTAATAATACATTGTTAAAATAATAATAATAAAATTATTTCATACTTTCAATACACTAAATCAATTAATAAATACATTAGTAAAGTATTAATATATTAATGTATAATATAACATATTTAATTATTAAAAAATTAATAATGTATTAATAAATAAATTTTTAAAGTATTAATTCCTTAATAAATACATTACTAAAGTATTAATAGATTAATAATATATTATTTATGTATTAATACAATGATACCTTAATTGAAAATGAAAATTGGTATGGTTGACCATGACCATGGTTTACTTTGTTAGACCTTGGTTGACTTTGGGAAGGAAAGGTTGGTTATTGTTGACCATGGTTGTCCTTCATCATGGTTGAGTGAGGTTGACCATGACCATGGTTGACTGTGGTTGATCAGTGTTTATTATGGTTGAACATGTCCATGGTTGACCTTCGTTGACCATGTGGATCTCATTATAGTGGGCCATGTTGATTATGTTCACTGTAGTTTACTATGGCACTATTGCATTACTGTTGATCATATTTTATTCATCAAATTGTGACATCATGGTTTGTTTGTCACATGCCAACATCAATTTTTGTTCATCATAATGTGAAATCATCTTTTGTTCATCACATGTCGACATAAGGTTTTGTTCATCACATTGTGACATAAGATTTTGTTCATCACTTGATATCATAAGGTTATAGTCATCATATTACGATGAAGGTTTATGTTTCTCATGATATGGCATTGGAATAGGTTTTTCATAGTCTGATAGTGGGTTATGTTGGCCACATTGCAACATCGAAAAATGTTTGTCACATCGGCACATTGGGTTGCTTGTCCCATTGTGATGTTTGAAAATGTCTATCACATTGCATTCATTCATTTACAATGGCAATTTATGTTCATCTGATTGTGATGTTCATAATTGTTCGCCACATTGTGATGTGCGTATATGTTCGTCACAATGTGACATCCATATATGTCCGTTGCATTGCGATGTTACTATGTTTGGTAGATTTTATTGTTACTATGTTCGATACATTACGATGTCTGGAAATGTTTTTCACATTCGCATGTGTGTATATATTCGTTACACTGTGATGTTACTATGCATGGTAGATGGAAATATTACTATGTTCAATACATTACAACATTTGGAAATGTTTGTCACATTGTGATGTCCATATATGTTCATCACGTCACGAAAATACGATTTTTGGTAGATTGCAAGTTTACTAAGTTCAACACATTGCAATTTTTGGAAGTGTTTGTCACATTGCGATGTCAAGATATGTGTGTCCCCTTGCAACGTGAGGAAAGTTTTTCCATATTGCGATGATAGGGTGATGCGGGACACATTGCGACATGTATTTATGTTTGTCACATTGTGACATATATTTATGTTTGACACATTGTGAGGCTACTATCCACATTGCAACGACATGCCTATTTTCATCAAATCTCGATCTTACTATCTTTCGTAGATTGCAATGTTACTATGTTCATAACATTGTGGCGTTACTATGTTCACCAAATTGTAACACTATGTTTTCACCAAATTTCAATGTTATGTGTTCGTCACAGTGAGAATTTACTGTGTTTGGTAGATTTCAACATTACTATGTCCAACACATTACGACATTTGAAAATTTTTGTCACATTGTGACTTTGGAATATGTACAAGTTTGAAAGTTTGAAACAGGTTTTGTTGTACAAGTTTGAAAGTTTGAAACAGATTTTGTTGTACAAGTTTGAAAGTTTTAGACAATTTATTTATGTATGTATATGTTCATTCCATATATTTATAGTATATTTAATTTCGTAATATATTAATCAAAAAGAACATTTAGACTTAGAATCCAATTAGATTCTAAGATTTTTTCTAAGTATTGATAGTACTTGCAATGTGTTCGATATTTTTTTGGTGTCTCTGTGTATGCATAGTATTTACATTCTGCAAAAAAAAAACATATTTACTCTAATATTTTAAGGTTTATTAAGGTTTTTTTAATATTTTAAGGGTTATCTGGGTTTATTAAGGTTATTTTAATATTTTAGTGTTTATTGAAATTAGGGTTCTATTAGTTATTTGATTACATATATTATATCTACTAAAATATAACACATAGATGTGTGTTATATTTTAGTAGATATAATATATGTAATCAAATAACATTTACCTAAGCATTTTAAGAAGTTACTATAGAGTGATACAACAATGTGCCAATGAAGGCCGAGAGTGCAGGTGCGATCATGGTAGAGGTTCGCAGGTCCCTCCTCTGGTAGGGTGCGAACCTTTACTACCCACACTTATGCACTTTCTCAGAAGAAAGTATTCGTAGGCCACCCTCCATCAGCGCGCGAATCCATCCAAGTAACAAGAAGAGCCGATCTGAGGTCGCGCGAATCCATCTAGGTTTCAAGAAGAGTCGATCTGAGGCCGCTGAGAGGCCACAGATCGTTGGAGAGGGCCCAAATGTCCCATGACTTCACGCTTTTGTGATTGTGTGACTAGTGGGTTCACTCTTATTTCGAAAGTTTTAGGTTGAAGAGTTTGTAGAGTAGGCGCGCAGACGTTTCTGTGAGGGAGAGTTAGTGAGGGTTTGCTGGGAGAGGCCCTGTGGGCACCTTTCTTCAAGGGCAAGTTTTAAAGGGGAAGTTGTGACAGGCCCTGTGGGCACCATTCTTCAGCAAGAAGACGAGTCTTGGCAGAGTGAAGGGATAAGTTTGAAAGTTTGACGTTGTCATGGAGTCCCAAGACCCGCCTCACGGGTCCTCGCATGCTACGCCCCCGGATGCTGAAGCTACCTTCTCTTCTCTGCTAGCTTCACTGCCCAAAAAGAAGAAGTCTGAAGACACTAAGTTTGTGAAAAAGCTTGATGATGTTCCTGAGGTAAACCTACCTCCCGAGGGACCGATCCAGGTCACCCTGTCCCTGACAGATCGGGCCCTGGTGGGTCAGTTCATGGGCCTTTGGCCCTCACCTAAATCGACAGAAAACTAGGTCGTTAAGAATTGGAATCCACTGATCAAGAACAAAGTCACCTCTTATTTTCTGGGTAGAGGCTACTTCCTGTTCGAGTTCAATACAAAGGAGGACAAAGACTTGATCTTCAGGAATGGGCCCTATTTCATGGGACCTTAGGGCCTCTATCTCAATAAATGGACCCCTAACTTTGATCTGACCGTGGATGTCCCAATGACAGTTCGTGTCTGGGTTCGGCTCCCTAACCTTCCTGTGCATTGCTGGAACTGGGATTCCCTCAAGCACATTGGAGATACTTTGGGAAAGTTCATTGATAGAGCAAACAACAACGATCAATATGATTGCGCCCGAATCTGTGTCGAGGTGGACTTAGAGGTGGGCCTCCCGGAGGCCATCAAAATAAAGGTTGGCAGTTGGACGCATGTGCAAGTGCTGGACTACAAGCAACTCCCTTTCAAATGTCGTAAATGTCACATCTATGGCCATTTTGCAAGAGGGTGCCCGAACAAAGGGGAAGCAGAGAAAGGAAAGGAAGATGGATGGAATCAAGTCAAGAGGTCAAAGACAACTCACAAGAAGACTGGGGCTCAAGGCTCTCAGCCTGCCTCCACCCAGAATGATCCTCCGCCAAAAATCCAAGGAAATAGGTATGAACTCTTAATCTCTACAGAAGAGACTCCTCGGGAAGAAGCCAAGCAGGATAAACCCCCAGAGAAATTGACAATAGAAGGAACAAGTTCGAAAGAAAGTGCCATGGAAAGAAACAAGGATAAGCAACAAGAAACCTCCGAGGAGGAGCATGACACAGAGGAGTCTGAGGAGGATGGAGAAATAGGAGAGACACAGGCATCGGTCAGAATATCTGCAAGGGGCCGAAAATATACTAGAGAAAAGAGAGACCAAGAAACTTATAAAGCCAAGATTCAGGGTAGTCAGCCCACTCTAGAGAAACTCCTTGACAAAAATACGAAGATGACTAAAAATCAAGGGTAAGGCTCCAAGGGAGCCCCTCATCATAAAAATAAATGATGAAGATTATCTCCTGGAACTGTAGAGGAATGGGGAGCAAAGTGAAAGAAGAAGCAACGAGAAGCCTTATAAGAAGAGAATCCCCTGACATTCTTATGATTCAGGAGACCAAAATGGAGGACATTGAGTTTCTCCAAATAAGAAAAAAAGTTTGGAAAGGAAGTAGCGGACAAGTATTTTTTGCACGGGGAGCCTCTGGGGGCCTGGGCTCTCTTTGGAACCCTCTCAAGTATAGGTTGGTCACTGAGCAGCACAACTCTCATTGGTTGTTTCTGAAACTCCAAACTTTGAAATCGAGGGAGGCATTTAGTCTTTTCAATGTCTATGTTCCAACAAATATAGGGGAGAAAAAGGAGTGTTGGGACTCCATCAGGCAGCTTTCGGAGTCAGAAAACTTAGAAAACATCATTGTTGCAGGTGATCTAAATCTTACCTTGCACATGGAGGAAAAGCGAGGCACAATCATAAGGGACCCTGCAAGGGAATGGGTGGAAGACCTCATGCTGGACTGGGATCTACTAGATATTCCCCCCAAAAATGGTAAGTACACTTGGTCCAATAAAATATTAGGTCCTGGCCACATTGCTGCTAGACTTGACATATGTTTGGTGCAGAGCTCATTTCTTTTGCTGGGCTTAGAATCTAGATTGCATATTCTCCCATGCATTGTTTCTGATCATAAGCCCATTCTACTTGAGATGTTGGGCCACACTGATCTTGGTCCCATCCCCTTCAGGTTCAATCCTCTTTGGGTCAAGGAACCTGAATTTCTGAATCTGGTTCTAAACAGTTGAAAAACCCCAGTGAAAGGTTCACCTTTCTTCATTTGGGAGGAAAAACTTAGAAGGCTGAAAGATGTCCTTAAATCTTGGGCCAAATCTATTCCCTCCCCTTCACAAGAGAGAAGGCAGGCTCAAGACATTCTTGCCCAGCATCATGCCCAAAGCGAAGATGTTGAAATTACTAAAGAAGTATTGGATAAGGAAGTTGAGCTTCAGCAAAGTTTCCATAAAGCGTGCCTCTTGGAGGAAGAGCATTGGAGACAAAAGTCTAGGAGTTTATGGCTTAAAGCGGGAGACAGAAATACTGCCTTCTTCCACAAACAAGCTCAAGCCAGAAAGAGCTACAATTCTATTGCATAAATCAAGGATGGTAACTCGACATACAAAGACTTTGAGAGCATAAAAAAAACAGCTTTCAATCACTTCCAAAATTTGTACAGAGAAGAGGGTGTGACCGACGCAAACTCAAAGTTTTTGGAGGCGGTCCCCTCTAGGATCTCTCCTTTAATGAATCAACAGCTGGAAGTGAAGATATCTATACAAGAAATAAAAGAGTCTCTCTTCGACATGGAGCTGGACAAAGCCCCAGGCCCAAATGGCTTCACTGCAAGATTCCTTCAAACCTGCTTGCATATTATGGAAAAAGACCTCTACAAAATGATTTTGAAATCCCAAAATTGCCAGAAAATAGGGGGCAACACCAATTCATCTTTCCTCGCCCTCATTCCCAAGGAAAAGGGTGCTAAAGATTTTAATCGGTTTCGACCCATTTCTCTTTGTAATATTGGATATAAATTAATCACAAAAGTAATTGCCAACAGGATGAAAGATATCCTCCCAGCCATCATCCTAAAGAACCAAGGCGGATTTGTTAAGGGGAGACAACTTGTTGACAACTACATTCTCGTGCCAGAGGCGATTCACTCAAGCCATCTTCGCAATGAAAAAGGTATGGTAATTAAACTTGATTTAGAAAATGCCTTCGATCGAGTCGGACTTAGTTTTCTTTGGGAAGTTCTGAAAAAATTTGGCTTTTGAATGGGCTTTCTAAATTGGATCTGTGCTTGTATTGTCGATCCTTGGATCGCCCCCTTGGTGAATGGGAGAGCAACTGGTTTTTTCAAAGCTTCAAGAGGGCTTAGGCAGGGCTGCCCCCTCTCTCCGCTTCTCTTTGTCCTTCATGTTTCTGTTCTGAGTTTCTACCTTGATCAGAAATTGGTTGACCAAGAAATCTTGGGGCTCAATATAGCCAGAGGAGTTAAAAATGTAAATCATACCCTGTTTGCAGATGATACCCTCTTGTTAGGGGCTGCCTCTGCCAGATCTTCTTTAAGATTTAAGGAGGTCTTGGACGATTACAGTGAATCTTCAGGAAGCTATTTAAACAAAGGCAAATGTAAATTTTTCTGCTAGAATATCTCTGCTTACACCCTCTCTGCCATCTCCAGAATCCTTGGTTTTTCTGCCTCTCTTACTTGGTCCTCTTTTACTTATTTGGGCCTTCCCATCTTCCGTAAACGAGCTTACAACAAAGACTGGATTCCTTTGTTGGAAAAATTTAAGGCCAAAATACAAGCTTGGGGTTTCTCTTGGTTAAACCTTGCTGGAAAAACTGTCCTCATCAAATCCGCTGTCAGTAGCCTCCCCATTTTTCAATTCTTTGTTTTTCTTGCACCTTCAGGCATCATCAAAAAAATGGAAGTCTTCATTCGTAAGTTATTCTGGAAAGGGGGCAATCATAATGATAGGAAAATCCATTTGGTAAGTTGGGAGAAAATTTGCAAACCTCAGATAGAAGGAGGCCTCAATTTCAAAGATCTCAGACTCTAAAACATAGCCATGGGAGCCAAGATCTTCTGGAGGATCATTAGACCACACCCAGGTTGGGTACAAAGAGCTCTTTGGAGGAATTATTTCAGGGGGAAGAGGAAGAGATGCCTGGACACCTCTCTGCCCTCTACAGGTTCGCATCTGATCAAACTTTGCCACAAAGCATCCCCCTTAATCAAAGACAGAGTGTATTGGATTCCAGGAAACGACAAAGAAATTAGGATATGGGACGACTGCATCATGATGTATCCTCCTTTATCATCCCATTTGTCTCTGCAGGCGCTCCATTTGTGGCTGGAAAACACAGGCTACATCACTCTCTGGGACATCTCCGAGTGGGCAGGCATCAATTGGCTACATTGGAGACTTCCTCCCATTTCGCCAGAGCTGACCCACGCTCGTGATATTTTCCTATCCTTGGTAAATGGTAAGGTGCCTCTGTGTGTGGGAAAGAAGGATGCCCGTGGTTAGGGAGTTGCCCCAGGTCTGTACACTATTGCGCAAGGATTCAAAAGCCTTCAACGTCGCCCTCACGTCCCTCCAGATCCTGCTGTTTGGAAAGGGCTTTGGAATTTCAAATCCATGCCAAAGGTTGACTCATTTTGTTGGATGTTATGTCACAGAGTGATTTTAACAGCGGACAGATTGAAGAAGAAAGGATTCCAAGGCCCCTCTCATTGCCATTTATGCTATCACAGTGAGGAGGACGCCCAACACATTATTTTAGACTGTAATTTTTCAAGAGAAATCTAGCAAGGTCTACTGAGCTATTGGAAAATTGATTTCAACTTACCCATTTCTATCTCAGATCTATTTGCAAATTGGAGAAACCTCTATCCAAGTACGCTTCCAAAGAATGAAAACTTTAAAGTTGCTTGGCTCTCCTTGCCGAAATTTGTTTGCTGGCAAATTTGGCTTGAGCGTAATAGAAGAGTTTTCAGAGATGAAATCTTAACCTCGCAGTTCATCATCATTAAAATAAAAAGTCTATGGAAAGAAAGTATGGGGGGACATTTGCCGGACTTGAATCTAATCCAACAAGATTTAGAATGGGGTGCCTTGTTCGATCTCCGATTCTTTGGCGATACAAGGCAGCAAAAGGACATAAAAGAGTGGCAATTCAGAGGAAAGGAGAATGATCTATCTGATCTGCTCCTTAGGCAATCCAGATGCTCTTTGTTTTTTGATGGGGTAGCGAAAGGCAATCCCGGATTGGCTGGGGCAGGAGGAATTATAAAAAACAAAGAGGGCATAACTGTGTCAAAGTTCGCTTGGGGATTAGGCCAGTCCACTAGCATGCAAGCTGAGGCCTTGGTACTTCTGCAAGGTCTCAAACAATCAAAGGCTATTGGTATTATATATATCAGTATCATTGGAGACTCTCAATCCATTATCAAAGCCTTAGTGGAGGATTCCTCTCCAGCAGATATCAGATTGGCAAGAGTGATTTCAAGAATCAGAATCCTGGTGAAATCTTTCTGGACTGCAACCTTTCTTCATTCTCTGAGGGAAAATAATAAGGATGTTGATTTTGAAGCCAACAGGGCAGTTCCACTTCCCGCAGGCTTCCTCTTGACAGAAAGAAGTGAGGAGTGGGATTCCATACCATAATTTTGATATTTTTTTCTGCATTTTACTGAATCAGTTTGTTTGTCTTTTTAAGATAAGGAAAATAACGGAGATAAACTCGATAGTCTCAAGTAAATTTTGTGGCTTCCCAAATTTTGGGGCCTATGATTAGTTAGTGGAAGAAAGTTTAAGGGCTATGCCCGACCTTATGTAACCGGTGAAAGGCATTTTGGCCAAACTCTAATAGAAATCCATACTCGTTCTTGTTAAAATATTTATATATATATATAACACATAGATTAATTATTAATTATTAATATATTATTAAGCTATACTAAGAGAGACAATATAATATTGATTATTAATATTTGATAATATTATATGAATAAACCTTTTTTTATAAAAAAATTTATTACATTTAAAAATACAATATTAATATTAAAATTAATTATTTGATTACATTATTTTATATTTTAAATTAAATTTCTAATAAGAATATATTTAGAAAAAGGACAATATTTACATCAACCAACTTTTTTTATATAATAATAAAAATAATAGTAATATATTAAGAACATTTATCAAAAACAAATATTTTTATATAATTGTTTGATATAAAATAACATTACATTATATTTATTTTTATTTTTTTCTGGGGGAATCAGCAACTCGCGGTTCTCGTACTCGCGTCCAGGTGCAACCACCCAGCCCACAAGAATGACGCATGAGACTTCATTTTACAAATTTCCTTCCATTTACACGGCACTTGCCAATCCATCTACACCTGTGCGGACAACATTACATTATATTACATTACACTATAAGTTATTATATTATATAAAAAAATTACTATCAATATTAATTATTAATATTTTATTACATTTATTGTCCCGGAGGTGTAGGACACTTGTGATGATGTTAAATTCATCTACTCGAAATCTTTGGGGACAAAAAATCCAACCATGTTAAGGGTTGGTGTAGCTCAGGCCAGGTGCGATCCTCCTTGATTTTAACGACTTGGATTTTCGTGAGTCGTAGTTTCTAAGCCACAGACTAGTCCAATAAATCATGGACAAACTAGCAAACAAAAAAAATAAAAATTGTTACATTTATTATATTAGTAAAAAAACATTATATTTATTATTTGATTAAAAAAAATATTAATATATAATATTAAGAAAAAGACAATATTATATTCTATGAGAAAAACACATATTATAATTATTTAAGTATAATTAGTGTGTAATAAAAAATAAAATTAATTATTTGATTACAATATTAATATTAATTATTAGATTTCATTATTTTATATTTTAAACTAAATACTAATAATAATATATTAAAAAAGAAAACATTTATATGAAACATTTTTTTATATACTTATTTCATTTATAAAAGATTATATTATACTACAATTATTAATATAATGATGATAGTGATGATAGTGATTACTTGTGATTCTTTATGTATAGCGATAGAACTCGAGATCACCCCAAACTTTAAAGTTTTATCAAAATTCAAAATAATTCAAAATAGATTTTAAAATATATTAATAAACTTTAATTACAATAAAAAGAAATTTAACTACTTTTGATTTGATTTATGTATAGCAATAGAACTCTAGATCACCCCAAAAAATGAAATACATTATATAATATTAATATTTAAACTTTAAAGTTTTATCAAAATTCAAAATGGATTTCAAAATATATTAATAAACTTTAATTACAATAAAAATAAATTGAACCAGTCCCCCTGCGGGGACAAAAAATCCAACCATGTTAAGGGTTGGTGTGGCTCAGGCCGGGTGTGATCCTCGGGTGATTTTGACAGCTTAGATGCCCCTGAGTCGTTGTTTCTCAAGACACAGGTTAATCACGTAGCCAACAGGTTCTGCACAAATTAACAAACAAAAAAAAAAAAAATTGAACCATTTTTTCTCTCTATAGCCATAGAACTCTAGATCACCCAAAAAATTGAAATAGATTATACATTATTAATATTTAAACTTTTAAGTTTTATCGAAATTCAAAATAATTCAAAATGGATTTCAAAATATATTAATCATAGGACCTTTGCCCCATGGAAATCCAAGACAATTCCAAAAAAGGATCACTAGTGTCCCAAATTCTTATTTATTATTATCCTTCTGGTCTCTATCCCTAACAATAGCTTTTACTTTTTGAACTTATTTCCTTAATTCAGCTTGGTCTTCATGAATGCGGTCTTCATTTATAAATATTCCTGACCCTTTTAAGCTCGGAGATTTACTAAGTACGATATATTTATGGTCATTACAACTTACTTTGACATGGATCAACCTATCTTTATGATCAATTATTTTTCCTAGCCTCTTTGCTTCTATGATGTAAGTTGTATCAATTTGTGATTTATTTTTTAATTCTTCTTTTACTATTGCTAGTGTATCCTCCTCTTGTTGTTCTTTTTATACCAAAAACTATGAGGTTCAAGGATCTTTTGTTAAGCTCATGGTCCAGTTCGATTAGCTTATTCATTTTCTCTTTGATGGGTTTGATATCCAATTTGTTTTCCATATTACTGAGGGTCAAATCGTTGATTAGTTTTTCTTCTATCTCTTTAATCCTATCTCTCAAGTTGTGATTTTCTTCAACCCCTCCTTCTTGAGTTGATTGTTTATGTTTTTTCATTTCTTGAATTCTATCCTTCATTGTTTACAATTCACTCTTGAACCCTAAGAATTTATCCTCTATTTGAGTTTGAATGGTATTTTTAATTTTTTTTAACAATCATTGCCTCTAGCTCTGTTTTGAGTTTTACGTCTCTTTCTTCACTCCTTTTTTCTAATGTTTCTAACTCTATTTGGATTTTGGCATCTCTCTCTTCTCTTCTTTTTTCTACTGATTTCATATAATCGTAAAGGATCTCTAGTGTGATTTTGGGGGGCCTCCCCTTGTTAGGATGAGCTTTTGGAATATGTGGCGGAGTGCTCATATTGAGAAGAAGAGAAAAAATATGTAACAATTAATATTATGGATTGACTTTGTGTCTCAAATAAACTTTACTTATGAAACTTAAAATAAATAATAAATAAAATATATTTAAATCTCTTTACCTAAAATTAAAATTGAATCACTGTACAAAGTGACTCACCTCATTTCAGATGTCCAAAGCCAAAAATATGTAGCATTCTCGTTCAAAAAATTCTCTTTCAAAAACTCCAGAGAAATAATTTCAAAACTGTAGAACCACAGAGAAATAATTTCAAAACCCCAAAATAGTAGTATTCTCATTCAAAACCAAAGAAATAATTTCAAAACGCCAGAAAAGTAGTATTCCCGTTCAAAACTGCAAAGAAGTAGAAATTATTCACCATAGAGAAATAATTTCAAAACCCTAGAAACCTTGGTAAAAAAGGTAAAAATCAAACATATGAAAGATAAAAGTCAAAGTTATTCCCGTTCAAAACCGAGATATATAATCTTAGAAATAAAATATCTCCTTTATTAAAAAAAAAGAAAAGAAATATTATTCCGGTTCAAAACCCGAGAGAAGTATTATATTATATATAAAATCATTATCAATATTAATTATTAATAGTTGATTACTATTATATTAAGAAAATCATTTTATTATATCAAGAAAAAAAATTATATATATTATTTGATTACTAAAGACATTAATATTTGATTACATTTACTATATAAAAAAAACTAATTATTATATCAAGAAAAAAACATTATATTTGTTATTTGATTACAAAAATTTTTAAGACATAACATCAACAAAAAGACAATATCATATATTAGATTAGAAAAAAGACATCATATAATTATTTGATTCAATAAGAAACACATTATATTAATATAAAAATAAAATAAAAAATTATATAAGAAACTTTGAATACATTTATTATATTAAGAAAAATAGAATATTAATATTAATTATTTGATTAAAAAAATACAATATCAATATTATTTATTTTCATTATATTTATTATGTCATGAAAATATAAAAACCAAATTTCTACTAACAATATATTAAGAAAGACCACATTTTATATTTTTGTTGAATTTAAGATATTTTATATTTGTGGAAAGATATAAATATTTTTTTTTGAAAGATTCTATTATTAAAAAATTATTTTCTATGAAAATTTTATTTCATTATAAAATATAAAAATAAAATAATATATACCAAGAAAAAACACAATGACATGAAATGATTTGTCATCTTTGTGACACTAAAATGGTTGAAGATTAAAAACATTTTTCCCTAAAATGGTTAAGCTCAAAGTTCCTATATTGCATTAGATTTTTTTTTAAGCTTCACCAAAGATTAATTTTTGTAATGTGTGGGACACAAACCAACCTTTTCATGCGATGAACATGCCACCGACATTTCAATATGAAGAACAAAACAAGACGTTACAATGTGATGAACATAGTAATGTTGCATTCTATTGAACATATTGACGTTGGACAATGAAGAACATAGTAACGTTGCAATCTAACGAACAGAATAATGTTTCAATGTGATGAACATAAATTGACGTTGTAATGTAATTAACATAATCATGTCATCGTAACATAAATAGACATTGTACTCTAGTGCATGTCATCTTGTCATTGAAATGTGATGGACATTTCCTCATTTTGCAATGTGACACACTTATTCTAACGTCGCAACATTACAAACAATTCCAAACATCGCAATGTGTCAAACAAATTAACTTTTCAATCTACCAAACATATTAATGATACAATGTGATGAACATATAACACTGCAATGTGATGTACATATTAAAGTCGCAATGTGACGAATATAGTGAAATTGTAATCTACCAAACATAGTAATGTCGCAATGTGACAAACATAGGCATGTCATCGCAATGTGGATAGTAAGGTCACAATGTAACGAAAAAAAACATAGGTTGCAATGTATGCCACATATCCCTCTCATTGCAATATGATGAACATTTCCTCACATTGCAATGTGATGTACATATCTTGACGTCACAACGTGACAAACACCTCCAATCGTCGCAATGTGACGAAGATATACAGACATCATAATGTCTCAAACATTTCCAAACGTTGCACCATGTTAAACATATATGGATGTGGATAGGCATGTCGTCGCATTGTGTCACACATCATCTTATTGTCACAATGTGGTGAACATTTCCTCATGTTGCATTGTGACGCATTTCCTCCAACGTCGCAATGTGACAAAACCCACCAATGCAATATCATGAACATTGTTAATTGTTGGCCAATATGATGAACGTCACAATATGATGAACATTTCTTGATGTTTCATTGTGATGCACTTATTCCAAAGTCGCAATGTGACAAAAAATTTCAAATGTCGCAATGTGTTGAACATAGTAACGTTGAAATCTACCAAACATAGTAAACTCCCAGTGTGACCAACACATAACATTGCAATGTGATGAAAATATAGTGTTGAAATATGAAAAACATAGTAGCGTCGCAATGTTATGAACATAGTAACATTGCAATCTACGAAACATAGTAAAATCACGATGTGATGAAAATAGGCATGTCATCCCAATGTCGATAGTAGCATCGTAATGTGTCAAACATAACTATATCTTACAATGTGAAGAACATAAATACATGTCACAATGTGTCTCACATCACCCTATTGTCGCAATATGGAAAATATTTCCTCGGGTTGCAAGGTGACACAAATATCCTAACATCGCAATGTGACAAACACTTCCAAACATCGTAAACTATCAATCTATCAAACATCGTATTATCGTTATGTGATGAACATATATGGACGTCACAATATGACAAACATTTCCAAACGTTGTAATGTATTGAACATAGTAATCCTGCCATCTACCATGCATAGTAACATCACAATGTGAGGAACATATACAGACACCCCAATGTGACAAGCATTTCCAAACATCATAATGTGTTGAACATAGTAACAATACAATCTACCAAACATAGTAACATCACAATGCAATAGACATATATGGAAATCACATTGTGACGAACATATACGCACGTCAAAATGTGACGAACAATTACGAACATCGCAATCGAATGAACATAAATTGGTGTTGTAATGGGACAAATGCAATGTGATAGACATTTGTAAATGTTACAATGGGACAAACAAAACCTATTGTCGCAATTTGATATATGCAACCCAATGTGCTTATTTGACAAACATTTTTTGATGTTGCAATGTGACCAACATAACCCACTATCGAACTATGACAAACCTATTCCAATGACATATCGTGAGAAACATAAACCTTCATTGTAATATGATGACCATAACCTTACGATGTCAAGTGACGAACAAAATCTAATGTCACAATGTGATGAACAAAACCTTATGTCGACATGTGATGAAAAAAAGTTGATTTCGCAATGTGATGAACCAAAATTGATGTTGACATGTGACAAACAAACCATGATGTCACAATTTGACAAACAAAATATGATCAATAGTAATGCAGTAGTGCCATAGTAGACTACGGTGAAGATAATCAACATGGCCCACCATAATGAGATCCACATGGTCAATAAAGGCCAACCATGGACATGTTCAACCATAATAAACTCTGATCAACCATAGTCAACCATGGTCATGATCAACCTCTCTCAACCATGATGAAGGGAAACCATGGTCAACCATAGCCAACCTTTCCTTCCCAAAGTCAACCAAGGTCTACCAAAGTAAACCACGATCATGGTCAACCATACTTCACCAATTTTCATTTTCAATTAAAGTATTATTATATTAATACATAAATAATATATTATTAATGTATTACTACTTTAGTAATGTATTTATTAAGGGATCAATACTTTAAGAATGTATTTATTAATGCATTATTATTTTATTAATAATTAAATATGTTATATTCTACATTAATATATTAATACTTTACTAATATATTTATTAATTGATTTAAAAATTATTTTGTTATTATTACTTTAACAATTTCTTATTAATATTTTATTTTATTATTATATTAATACTTTGATAATGTAGTAATTAATATTGTATAAATCTATTACTTAATTAATACATTACATTATTAATGCATTAATTAACTAGTACTTTATATTATACATTTATGTAAATTAATACTTTAATTTATACATTGTATATTATAATAATACAATACTAATTTAGTAATTTATTTATTAAAAATGTATTAATTAATTAATTAATTAAGTTAATACATTACAATACACATCAATGTCATTCATAGTCATGAACATAAGAAACCATAATGATGGTCCACCATAGTCAACCACAATCATTTTCAATAAATGTATTAATACTTTAATAAGTATTATTAATATATTAATTTATTATTATTATTATTATTATTTTCAGTAAGATTGTATAAAAAACTTGTCAAAATCAAAGATTACAAAATCATCCCTTTGTTCGAGGTTGTAAATACTGAGCTCCCCCAAGGGGAAACTAGTTGAGTCAGTCAAACAGTTCGAAAGTTTAAGTCTTAAACTACCATTCATAGCAAAATTTATGCAAGTCTTGACAACAAAATATTACAAATTGACCTTTCTACTAACATATAACAAAAGAGCCCACACGGGTGTAGACGGATTGGCAAGTGCTGTGTAAATGGAAGGAAATTTGTAAAATGAAGTCTCATGTTCGATTTTCACCCGGATTTACTTGTGCGCCATTCTTACGGGCTGGGTGGTTGCACCTGGGGTTATAGTGGTAACCGACGGGGATCAACCCCATGTCACGCGAGTACGAGAACCGCGAGTTGTTGATTCCCCCAGTAAAAAAAAAAAAAACATATAACAAAAGAAATATCCAGGCCCCTAAGGGTGACCCACTTGACACTAATTGACATAGACAAAATATGACAAAGATTATAACTATAGTGTCCATGAGGTAGAACAATAGTTATACTACCCTCCAACTTAGCAAAATAAAAGAGACACATGTACATGTCAAGTGGTGGGGTTGTAGTGCAGCCACACGTGCACGGAGGTGGCATCGAGTGTCAGGTCCCCGAGAGGAGATGGCTCCTCCTCGACTGGTGCCGTGTCCACCTGCATCGCATCCTTCGGCCGAACTGGTAGTGCATTCTCCTAATGAATGGTGTGGCATTCTCTGAAGTCCCAAGTGGGTGAGTTGGTGCCAATACTGGTGGATCAACCTCTGTTGTGTAGGATTATCCTATTGGGGGGTGGTGGGCACCCTGTAATGCTGAGAGAAATTGTAGGAATTATGAAGCTTTCCCATCCAGAATATCCAGGCGAAAGCATAGATCATCCAATTCCCGACGTATCTCAAATACCAGGCCTTGCACCAATGCAACACCTTCTTGCAATTCAAATTCTGGTTCGGCACTAGAGTCGATGAGGGAATGAAGCCGTTGAAGTGAACCTTCGCTTGCTTCATGGCCATCACCATGACAATGAGCACCGAGTTGCAGGGCATGAGGCTACCAAGAGGGAAAGGGAGCTGACAAGTTGGGAGGGGCCATTGGTACAAACTGCAAAGCAGAGGCCAAATCTCCCAAGGGTCTTGGGTTGAATCCCAGAGAGGTCCCCGCGAAATCAAGCCACTCCAACCTGTAAGAAAACGATGACGAGAGGTGTGGGAGGTTGTTGGGATTATGACTCCACTGCCCCAGGGAGGGGGACGAGGTATGAGGAGGAGGAACTGTGGGATGGTGCAGGCAAGGGGCGAAGGGCCAAACAAGGTCAGTTGGGCTGCCATGTCGAGCCTCGTTTGGGCTTCCCTCTTTGTCTCGGCATCTATAAGACATAGTGATGGCAGAAACAACCAGGAGAGAATGATAGTAGGTGAAGGAGCGATTGAGTGGGAGGTCGAGCTCTGGAGAAATCAGCCACAAGAAAATGAGGCATCCAAAACAACTGGTGCAATTCATAATAACTGAAGAATTAGATCATTCCATTAAACCAACACATGTGCAGAGTAAAATCATAGCAATGGCGTTGGTTCATCGATGGTAAGGGAAGCCAGATCAGGGCACACTAAGATTAATGGTGCCCGGTCTCATGCAAAGTTGAGTTAATAACATTAAGGTGGTGGGAGAGGGAGGCACGCATTCATCACGTGGTTGACGCCACGATGGCCCTCTCCTAGAGGCTCCTCTGGACACGTGGTTCCCACTATCACCCCATCGAGGGATTTATTATTGTATTAATACTTTAACAATGTATTAGTTAAAAATGTATTAATGTATTAATAAATTCATACAACACATTATTAATGTATTAATATTTAATGTGTTATATTATACAAAATGCATTAATACTTTAATTTATATATTACAACAATGTAATATACTTCTCAACTAGCTTCTACTAGTTGAGTTAATACTTCTCTTTGGTTTTTACCCTTTTAACCAAAATAGTCTCTGTTTGTAGTTTCTCCTAACTTCTGTGGTATTTTGGAAATTACTTTTAGCTTCATATTAATAGTTTATCATGTTACATTATGCATTAATGTAATAATGCATTATTTATTAGTGTATTAATACTTGACCAATGTATTAATAGTTTAGTGATCTATTTTTTAATGTATTTATCGATATATTTAATGTATTAATTTATTACTATATTATTATCTTATCAATGAATGTATGAATTAATTAATGCATTACATTATTAATCTATAAATCATTTAATATGTTACCTTACATACTAATATAAATTAATACTTTAATTTATAAATGTTTATTATATATTATATTAATATTGCTTTCCACATATATTATAAATTAATGTATTAATATATAATATTGATTTATAATATATTAATGTATTATACATTAATACTTTAATATAATACATTATTACACATTAATGTAATGTATTATTAAATACATTACAATATCAATGTTTTAATCTATTAATATGTTACCTTAATACTTTAATATATTTAATCATTAATTAATACTTTAATTTATATATTTGTATTATATATTAAATTAATATTTATATATTATTTAATATAATATTAAATTATTATATTAATTAAATATATTAATATATTAATAATTTGTTTTTTGATTAATTAATAATAATCATTTTATAAAAGTGATTGATATAAGTGATATCATTTTTCACTTTTCCAATTTAATGAGATAATGAAATTGACATATCAATCACTTTTATAAAATGATTGTTAATGATTAATACATACACGCATAAACATTTAACACACTCAACATTTTGAATAAAACCTCATTGGATATGATTTCTTATTATACTCATGAATCTCCCTTAGGGTCTGAGGGCCTTGAGGTATTTACACATAGTTTGATTTCGATGTGTACACGTACATACCTCAATCGGAAATTAATTACTGCACACCAATCACCACGTTAAATTATAGTTTAACCAAAGCTTAACCTGGGTAGAAATCAATGCGAATTTAAGGGAACAACGAGATGATATCTGGGCCATGCTTAGCACCATTAATCTCCCAGTTGTCTCACCTAATAGTAGCATCAAGATTTTATTACTGACTGAGAATAATAGGCCTTTCTTTATCCCTTGTTCAATGCATCCGTTTGAAAATGTTTGAACATAGAACTAAAGGATCCATTCTCTCGTTGGTTGAGGGTTTATTTATTATTCCCTTACAGTTACAGAGCACTTCATGCTCAAGCTGGAGCGAAAGCATGGTTCAAAGGTAATAATTTCTTCCAACGCTTCGATTGTTATTAGGTTATGACCTTTGGGTTTTCGTTTTGCTATGTAATCCCATCTTCTAACAATTTGATTCAATGCTGTGGTTTTTATCACAGGTATCCTATGAGTTCCGACAGCTTGGCAAGCCATCAAACTGTATTTTTCATCGAACAGATGACCAGCAAAGGCAAATGGGTAACGTTTATTTCTCACAGAACCTGGTTTTTCTCTTGTGTCAATACAGTCTTGTTCACATTAATACAGTCTTGTTCACATTAAATTATAAGAAACTTATTGTTAAACCTTTGTTCACAGGAAAATAAAGGGTTTGGTCCAAATGGAATACTCAAAACCGAACAGTATGTTCATCACCCGCCTACTGTTACTATAATGGCATAATTAGTTTATCTTTTACATACAAGTTAAATATGCAATTGTATCAGGTCTGTTAATTATTTCGTCATGGTTTACTGTTACTATAACTAGCACAGCAGCAAAATAGCTGCTGGTGAATCCCGAAAGGCTGAGAAGATGAAATGAATCTTTAAAAGAATATATTAAATTTAATTATCTATTAACAAATAAACTATTGGGCTTCATTTATCTGGTGTTAATATTTTAATTTATGTTAATCACTTACGTGGCAATCAGTTAGCTATCAAAGTAATTTTTAAATATGATTAGGTAAGTGTAAAAAAGTAAACACACTGATGTCTTTATAATAACTACGAAGTTAATGATTGAAATCACAGCCATTTATTTTGTGTGACTACTAAAAATATTCCAGCCATATTTAATCATGTCCATAAAAAACTTATTAAGCACTAAACCCCTATTAAATCTGCCCATTGTCAATAGGTCTATAATAATTGTATCAGGTCTGTTAATTATTCCGTCATAGTTTACTGTTACTATAATGATATAAGTAGTTTATCGTTGTCATGCAAGTTAAATACTCAACTGTGTCAAGTGGAAGTATGGATTCAGAATCGAAGATTGCCTAAATCTGCATCTTTAAAGTAATTATAAGTTTAGGCAATCTAACCAAACATTAGCAAGAAGACTGCCTAAATCCTCATCTTAACCTAACTTCAAGCTGCAATCTAACAAAAGAACAACAAGGCCATCTTTTAGCTATATCCATGTATACATTTTAGTATATCAGAATTGTGTTTTTCCCCTTTACCTGAACTTATCTCTTATACTGCTCTGTTGTTTATTTAAATTGGGTTAAATTTTCATTTAAATGTGGTTAAAATTCATTTAAAATTATGTTGAAAGCGAAAATTCCATTTTTATTTGATAATTTTCAGATTTAATGATTTTTTATTTTAAAAATAATTTATATGGACACGATTTTCCAATATTATTAATGCTCACAATAAATTAAAAATTAAAAATGGAGCAAAAATTCATTTAAAATTATGTTAAAAGTGAAAATTCCATTTTTATTTGACAATTTTCAGATTTAATAATTTTTTAATCTGAAATATATATAGTTTATATGGACACCATTTTCCAATATTGTTAGTGCTCACAATAAATTAAAATTTAAAATTTTATTGTTACTGCTCACAATAAATTAAAAATTAAAATTTTATGATTGATTAGTAAGATTAACTTGATAATAATGATAGATTATTTAGATTATTTACTGTAGCATGGGGTTTTAACTGTGTGCACGGTTACTTTATTTTTTCCTATGTCTACGTAGGGTTTCTTTTATTTTTTCCTGTTCCAGGGTTTTAACAGCGTACGTCCAGTTTTAACCTCATTCGTGAGGTTATTTTATTGTTTTAACTGCACATCTGGACTTTTAACGCCATGCGTGAGGTTTTTTATTGTTTTTACTGCGTACGAGGATTTTAACGCCGTTCTTTTATTTTTTTTCATGATCCTGGGTTGGGTTTGAACTAATTTTACGGGTGTGGACTTCACCAGCCGACTTCTTGGAATGATACTCGAATTAATACTTCTTTGTATTGTTTCAAATCTAGAATTTTTAGCTTAATTATTTATATTATTTGTCTCTGCAATATATTGGTTCCAATTTTGTTTAGAAATAAATATTTCTTTCTTTATACTTGCATTAATATTTTTGAAAATAAAAAGAAAATGGACATATTTCTTTCCGATCTGGCAGCAATGTATATAGATACATTCCTTACTAAGAATAATATTATACATATTTGATTTTGTGATTATGGAATAACATTATACATATTTGATTTTGTGATTATGGATGCTCAACTGAAAATAACATCCTAAAGCTCAGTATTCTTTTACTACCAATATTAAATAATAAATATCTATTTTAGTCTTCATTAATACTTTAAATTTTGTAAACAAACACTTTAGTATTTTGTAGTCATGCTCTACTATAATGTTGGTCAATTATTAACAAAATATAAAGATAAGTAAATTTAGAGAATATATACGAGTCTCCTTCAATAATTGGAAATAAATTAAATATAAAATTAGGTCCTCTCAACCATAGATACCAATAACCAAAGCTACTTGTCCTTGTCACTAGTGAGCTTACATCATTATTCTATTGGGACTTAAAAAATGTATAACCTTCTCCATATTTCATGATTTTTTTTTCTTCACATGACCAATAACTCATTTCTGCATAAGTACCCTCATAACATAGTTGTCTTTAATAACTTGCCTTGGTCTTTTCAAGTTACCTTCATCCCTAACCCTAGAGAATCTTCTTGTCCTAGTTTTGTGCTAGATTGTTCCCTCACATCCCACACATTTGGGAGTAGGGTTCCACTTGTCCAGTGAACGACAATTCACTCTGGTGGTTTGGGTTTTATCTTTTTCATGCACTCGTGGAATAATGATTTACCCTTTGTAACTAGATTATCTAATAAGCTTGTTTTTTGTTAATTAATAAGTTACAAAAAAAGTTACAAAAAATATGCATCATCAATGTTATGATGATATAGTTTTCACATAAATATTTTCCAATAATTTCCACCACATCAATTTGACATAAACTAGCAAGAAAATAAATGTTTAATCTATAAAGTGAGGGACATTCCATCCTCTCCCACTTGAATTGAACACCATCCTCAATGTTCCTTTATGAGAATATAAGATTTGGAATAGATATGGGTATTCCTTTCTCATGGCTTCATTCATCTCCCAATTAGCCTCTTCGAGACTAAAGTGTCTCCAATACACTTTAACGTGAGCATTGGCATAGTTCCACAACATAATTTCCTTCTTACAGAAAATATGTAGCGGGTTCCACCTTAATCACATTTCAATTTACAACATGAGTTATATCATGTAAATACTTCTTTTGTTGAAATATTCAACAGTACTAAGAAGCGGGGAGGGGGAGGTGAATTAGTAGTGAACACATTTATATTTTTAAAACATCATCACATCATGTAAATATTAAACAATACCCAAGTAATTTATTATCATATAAATTCATACACACATCTCAATGATTTCTATGTGGAAACATAAAATCACATAAAACCCTTTTATATTATATTAAGATTATATTTATGGTAAGAACCAAATTCCAAAGTTCTTTAGCACCAACTGAAAGGATGCACCAACCTCCTAATTTACAAGAACAAACATTTCATAACAAGCACCTACCTTTTAATTACAGACACCAATATGCCAAGGATACCAATCCTTGCTACATGAACCAACTTGTTGAATTGTAGGCACCCACTTGCTAATAAAGAAGGAACCAACTTCCAATGTTTAGCATCAACTTACAATGAGGACTTCAATCCTCTCTCGAGCTCCACATTGCCAACATGAAGTAATTTTATATCCAACAATCTCTTGATTTGAACATGGATGTCAATATATCTACTATTCATGTAGCTCTCCAACATGCTTCATCCTCTAGATTCTCAAACCTCGGACCATATTCATCACTTCCTACCTTTATTACATGCCTTAAAACACAATATTTTCAATTCTCTCACACCCCATTCCACACTTTTCTTGATTATGGAATCATCATTTATAGATATTCATACCTCCATAAATTTTTCCACATATATAGTTTAATTGAGTTGGCTCCAACTCTCTTTACTTGTTTCTCAAAATCAGGCTCCAAAGATCCTTTGAAACTCCTCCATGAAAATCACTCTCCGATCGCTTTTGTTGAATGAAATATCATTCACTGGTTCTCAATTCTCAACCACCATTGTATTAGATCCTTGATTGATCTTGACCGTAGATTATTTCCTTGATATCAGGATCATGAGGGTATCAAAAAACTGAACACCACCTCGACACTTGGTTGTCATCCAATCATATTTTTGTTTGATCTTGTTTGTCGATTGTTCACATCCGAACAAAATACACTCTCCAAAATTGATGTAACACAACCATCCAATCAACTTATCGAATAAATATCGATCGTGGATTTATTCATTGGGACCTCAACACTCATCCATCATTAGATCTCGTATATATTTGTTCTCTTTCATCGATATTTTCTTTGATATCATACTCATTGAAACTATGAAACAGTCAACAATACTTCTATGCACAATAGTTGTTTGGTCGTTGATCAACGATTATTGTTGGTTCTCGGAGTCCTCCTCATCAAAGTCCATTCATCAACTTCAATATGATGACACATACTATGATGGATCCAACATCCCTTGAAGAGAGAGGATCAACGGTGCAGATTGCTTCGCTCCCTCAACTTGCATGACACTTATCTCCATCTCTAGTAATTTCTCATGGATGGTCAAGGGGGAACCATGATAGTTCTACGACTCTCATTGTGTCTCTCCTTATTGTTGATCTATAGTGTGGGTTGATCCTCAGAGCCCCCTTGTCGAAGTACCTATGCACACTTTACTCTGACCAATGCTTCTTAGATGAATGACTGGGATCTACTATTCATATCAACGACTATTGTTTTCTCTTTTAGTTATTCATCATCGAAAAGTATTTACTACAAGTAACTCAGACTAGAGCCTCTTTGATGAACAATGAGTATTCAATCGTCGTTCTAAATGAATGGATAGTATGAAGACATAATATTTCCATGTCAAACTGGACCTACTCTTGTCTGGCCCAATCAACAATTGAGACATGTCACCCATGGGACATTTTGGATTCCATGCTAGCATCCTTGTCACTCTTATGGTCAAGCTATCACAATATGTCATGTTGATGTCATGGATGATGTGGAACTTGAGTTGGCCCTAATGTGGGCTTCATCTACACATCCCAATTGATGTGGCATTGTATGAGGTCTGACATGTCGAATACTTAGGTGGATTCCATGTGTATATTACATGGAATCTAATTTGGCATATCATCACTTGTAACTTCTTTCTCTGATGTGTCTTACTCGTGGACCCCTTCCACAGGTGCTAGATGACATGAAAATTGCTTGATTGTGACATCATCACTTCCACCTTCTTCGAAACATCATCATAGATCCAATGGTTGAGGTATATCCTTTGATATATTTACAATCGAGATTTCATTTTAGAGTATGGTCATCGAAGTTATTTTTTAGAGAAATTAGAATAGGACATTTTAATGGATGACTCTCAAACAAAGGTTGTCAGAGTCTAGGTATGGCATGGGTCTCTGAAGGGAAACTTTGATGCATAAGAGATCTGTTCTCTTTGGGGTCTGATTGTTAGCATTATGTGAGCCATTGATATGGTGAAGCTTCACCTATATCTAATCTCTACCATCAATTTTCTCTTCAATATAAATTTCACAAACTACAACTGTGATGGAATTCAACGGTGTTATCAATCATCTGCAAACAAACCTACTTTCAATATTATATCAATTGTTGATTTGGGCCTTATTCCATGACTTCTCTCCTCCTCTGATTCAAATCTGCAATTTGATGTGGTTCTGAACCATACTCCTACATCAAACACATCATTGAAATCAATGACAATATGTTCAACAATCTCCCCCCGATGTGATTGATGAAAACTTTACTGTTGAGTTTTTCCCCCTGTCAGTTTGTTACTAAGGCATCTTCTTTATTTCCTACTTTTTACTCCCCCAGATAATATGCTCCTTTGGTTTCCCTTTCCTTTCCTTCTTTCTGCTCCCCCTGGTTTTCCTTCTTTCTCTCCCCCTTAGACATCAAGGAGAAATGGTGCATTTACTTAGGAAATTGTTGAATGTGTGGTATCTGTTTGAGGTAATCAAATGCATCTTTAGGAAGATCCTTGGTAAACATATATTCAATTTGTTCCTTTGTAGGAACATACTCCAACTTGAGAATTTTATCATTTACTTGTTCCCTTAGAAAATGATATTTGATTGGTATATTTTTTGTCTTTGAGTGCATCACTGGACTCTTGGAAATGCTTATAGCATTGGTGTTGTCACATAGTATAGAAATTGGATGATTGTATTATACCTTAATGTATTGCAGTGTTCGATTCATTGAGATAATTTGTGTGCAACATGATGTTGTTGCAATGTACTCTACTTCTGTTGTGGATAAGGAGATTGAAGATTGTTTCTTTCCTATCCAAGATACTAAACAATTCCCCAAGAAGAATTCTCCTCCACTTGTTCTCTTCCTTTCATAAACACTTCCTACCCAATATGCATTAGTATATGCTGTTAGAGTAATGTATTGTGCTTTTGGATACCAAAATCCAAAATCCACTATGCCTTTGAGGTATCTAAAAATTCGTTTGACTGCGATCACATGAGACTCTTTTGGTAAAGATTGAAATCTTGCAACTAATCCAACAACTTTCATAACATCAATCCTTGATGTAGTCACATATAAGAGACTACCAATCATTTATCTATACATGGTTTGATCTACCACTCAGGATTCATCATCCTTACTCAACTTGCAACCTGTAATCATTGGAGTACTGACAGGCTTGTAGTCTTCCATGTTGAACTTATTTAACATCTCCTTCATATATTTTGTCAAATAGATAAATATACCTTTATTTGACTAAGAAATTTACATACCTAAGAAGAAGGAAAAATCACCTAGCATAGACATATCAAATTATTTTTGCATGTCCTCTTAAAAACATTGACTCATATCATCAAAGTTACTTCCAAAGATGATATCATCTATGTAGACCACAATGAAAATAATATTCCCATTTTATTCTTTCATTTAAATGTTACTTTATGGAGTTCCTCTTTTGAAACCTTGCTGCTATAGGTACTTACCAATCCTTGAGTACCAAGTTGTAGTTTATTTCTTCAGACCATAGAGAGCTTTCTTTAGTTTTCACACATAATATTGATTCTATGATAGTTGAAATCCTTCAGGATTCTCAATGAATCATTCCTCCTCCATATTTCCATTTAGAAATGAATATTTAATATCAATTTGATAAACTTTGATAATCTTGTATCTTGCAAATTCCAGGAACATTATAATGGCTTCTATTCTAGCCACTAGCACAAAAGTTTCATCAAAATATACACCTTCAACTTTCACATAGACTTTACACACCATCCTTGATTTATTTCTCACTACTTTCCCATCCTCATCTAGTTTGTTCTTCAAGACCCACTTAGTGCCAATTACATTATTGTATTTTGGTATACGAACTAGCTTCCAAGTTTGGTTTTTCTCAATCTGATCTAATTCTTTATTCATAGAATTTATCGAGTTGTTATCTCTACTAGCTTCCTCTAAATTCTTGGGTTCTATTTTAGACAACAGATATAAATTTCCTTGTTATGGTTATATTTTCAATTGTCTTCCTATTTAGACACCTTCATTTTTATTACCAATAATCAGTTCTTTAGGGTGATTCTTTTGAACATATCTTGAAGGATTCTTTGTGTCTTTTCTAGAATCTTCCTCTTCCTGCTCTTCTACATTATATTCCTTATTGTCTTCCTATTATTCAATACATCTTCTTATTGTTGGTTGGTCATTTGTTTGCATCTTGATCCTTCCAGTATTTTCATCATCCACTAATACATTTTCACTTTTGATGTAGGAGCATCTCCCACGTCAAGCGAGCCAGCGCAGAAGCGAGAGACAACTGGACAAGCCAGCATAAATTTTGAAATCACCTTGGGAGTTTTTGCGCGATCTTAAATGAAGTCATTAATATGAGGCGCACTTGTATAATGTAATCAGACCTCGAGCCTTTAGCTCTCATCCTTACTAGGTAGGAGGCATTTAAGATAGTTAATGCAGGTAGATAGAATTTAATTCTAGATTAGACAGTTTGAGAGCGCAAGAGGGGAAACGGGATATAGACACCCTCATTGTACATTGTAACATTATTCAGAGGAAGGAAGATTAAGAGCATGCAGAGAGATGTGTAAGAACACCCATGTACACACATTTGAATTAATAGAAAGAATTGGTTCAAATTCATGGTTTGTGTTGTTCTCTGTCTATTGATGTTATGCTCATGAATGTTTGCTTCCTATTATACATTTGCTTTATATGTTGTGTATGTGATTTCATGCTTTGAGTTTGAAGGCTGAAGAGAATTGAGAATGAGTTTCAATTGTTTCTCTATCTGAGCCAAAGGATTTCTGTAAGGAGTGCAGACGAAGTGTCCGCAAGGAGTACGTTGACAGAGGGTTCAGATAGAGTAACTTTTGTTCTCAATTCATTCTTGAGTATAGTTGGGTACAGGTGTCGTCCAAGGAGTGCGCAAACCAAGCTAAGCTCAGGGTTGTCAACCTGAGTAAGACGTCGAGGGACTGCTGCTGCAGGGGTGTGTAGGGTCGAAAGGATTCAACCCTTGGAGGTGGTTGAATGTCTGCTACAAGGAGTGCGTGCAAGAATCCTCTTTGAGGCTCGAAGTTGTGAGAAGCTCAGGAGGGGTAAGGATTTTGAAAACATTGAGGAGCATAGGAGGTTTGTAGCGCAAGCGGATAAGTCCAGGGAAGAATCCTTGGTTTCCTTCATAGAAATCACCAATGTAAAGAGACTGATGATCAGAAATCTGCGGGAGGATTAGCAAAATCCCTCCAGCCGTCAGATCCACCAGAGGAGAGAGGAGGTTACGGTTGCGTCCGGAGTCCAAGCTCAGGAGATTGTGGACTGTAGGATCTTCACATAGAATACCCATCAGCCATCGGATTGACCAGAAGTTGCACAAAGTTTAAGCTTCGTGAACGGGAGGAGGAAAGTTCCGATGAAAGGCATGGCCATCGGAATTTCGGCATTCGTGAAATTGGGAATCACGAGGATGAGTGATCGGGAATTTTCATAGTGAAAATCCTGGAATCAATCGGAGTCGTCCATCTTGAGGAGACAGGTGGCGATAATCGAGCGCCCGTCAGCATTTCGACGACCGGGGTTCTAAGTTGACAAAGGAATCGTGTCATCGGGGCACCAAAAGTCTCGAAATCTCGAGGTTGAATCAGGGCCATCCACCTTGAGGGGACATGTGTCAGAAGTCCGAAGGAAGTTGGAGATCGACATTTCGTGAATACTGAAGACAGGAACTCCTTGCATTTCGGAATCGCGAAGTCCAATTTTTCGAAAAGAGGAAAGCTTCGTGTGGGACCCAGTTGACGTCATCTCTTCATAATGAGGCGTTGGGAATTTCTACGGTGAAAACACCGAAGTGACGAAGACCGTCCATCCTTGAGGATGTGTGGCCGATATTGAAGCTTTCAGGAAATTCCCCGAAAGGAAGAGTCATTAATCGGAAGACCGAGAATCGGGACATCGGGGATTCCGTGGACAAGAGGTTTGATACATTTCGACATTCGAAACCCCGAATATCGATAAGAGGGATGACTGCGATCATATAAGAGAAGGTTACGTGGACCAGGGTCATAGCCAGGAGGGCCTAAAGTAAAAAGGGAGTGCATCGGGATATTGGAGATCAAGAATTCGAGGAAGCTGGGATTTGTGACATCGGAGATTGGAAAACCCCGAAACCTGATTGTGACTTTCTGTTGGGAACAAAGAAAGAACAGGGCCTAAAGGTTGTAAGGTGCCGAAAAAGACCTGTGGGTCAAATTCAAATAAAGATTCCAGGGGAGAATCGAAGGAGCCACTCCGGCTCGAGGGTGAACTTTGAACGATCCTTAAAGACTGGGAGGTCAACGCAGAGGCCTTTTGCCAAGGCAAGGGGCAAGGTCTGCGTCAGGTGGTATCAGAGGTTAGAAAATCTTTTTTTCTTTCTGTAGCAAGGAGAAGGAAGATTCACCATGCCACCGAGAAGAAGAGATATGCAATCAACCGATCCATAGGAGGAAAGGGAGACGTCCAGAGGAAGGGGTAGACAGGTGCAGAATCCATAGGTAGAAAGAGATCTACATAACATACGTGCCAGACTTGTGGACATGGAGATAAGACAAAAACACACAGCTGATGTAGGGGATATAAGTGAGTTTGAAAATGAAGATGATGTTGGATATGGAGGAGAGGAAGTCACAGCAGAAGATGCAGCAAATGAGTGCTTGCTTAAAGTTGTTGCAAGAATGGGTGTAAAGGCGAAAATGGACATTCCAGTTTATGAGGGAAATCTGGATGTAGAAGAGCTTCTAGACTGGATTAGAGCTCTGGACACCTAATTTCACTATGAAGATGTCGAAGAGGACAAGAAGGTAAAGCATGCTTTCATGATATTAAAAGGATATGCAGCATTGTGGTGGGATGAACTACAAGCGGATAGGCGTTGCCAAGGCAAGCAGAAGATCAAAAGATGGGACAGGATGATTGCAAAGATGAAGGTGAAATTCATCCCCAAGGATTATCAAATTACTCTGTTCAGGAGGATGCAGAACCTAAGACAGAAGCTGATGACAGTGAAAGAATACAATGAGGAATTCTATAAACTGAACATCAGGGTAGGTCATCATGAGAGCGATGATGAGAAGGTTTCCAGGTATATGAATGGCCTGAGATATGATATCCAGGATGAGATGAGCATGGTAACCATCCGAACAGTGGAAGATGCTTATCAGATGGCTCTGAAAGCAGAGGAGAAGCTGAGCCGAAAGCAGAGTCAAAGGGGCCGAGGAAGAAGTCATCCCAGAGGCAATTCAGTTGCCTAGGATAAGTATCAGAAGCCCAAGGAGGATTGGAAGAAACCTCAGGGTAAAGTTGAGAGAGGTGTAACCTCTCAAAGAGGCCCATATGCTGAGCAGAGAGGACAACATAATGAGCAGAGAGGAGATTATGCTGACAACAACACTTTTCCTCGTACTAGAGGCAGAGGAAGAGGAAGAGGTGGAGTAATCACATGCTTCACATGTGGAAAGAATGGGCACAAGTCTTATGAGTGTCCAGATAAAAAGAAGGAAGGAGGAGAAACTCAAATCGTCGAGGCACAGAGGTGAGATGTTGAGGCATAATATGTTGAAGGCGGAAGATCGCTAATGATGCGAAAAGTAATTTTGACACCTGAGAAGGAGGTGGATAGTTCAATCCAAAGGACCAGACTTTTTAGGATTGCTTGCAAGACCAAGGACAGGGTATGCAAGGTCATTGTGGACATCGGTAGCACAGAAAATCTCATTTCAACCGAGCTGGTAGAGAAGATGGAGCTGGAGATGACTGATCATCCAAGCCCATATAAAATTTTGTGGCTACAAAAGGGACATCAGGTAAATGTCACTAAACAATGTTTAGTTGAATTTAAGATAGGAGGATATAATGATAATATATTATGAGATGTCATTCCTATGGATGTTTGTCATCTATTGTTGGGTAGGCCATGGCAATATGACATAAATGTGATTCATGACGGGAGAATGAACACATACACCATAGAGAAGAATGGGAGGACACACATGTTGCTTCCAATCAAGGATAAAGAGGTGAAGCCAGAGGTAAGCAACACTGTACTTCTCATGAGTGGGAAGAAACTTCTTACAGAGGTTAAGAAGAAGGAGGATCCACAGTTCATCGTGGTTAGAAAACCGAAAATTGTTATGTCTAGCACAAGAGTGGATGATTTACGAGAGGAGGTTCAGGAACTGTTGGAATAGTTCACTAACATTGTAGTGGATGAATTACTGCGTTCGTTTCCACCGATCAGAAGTGTGAGTCATCATATTGATCTCATACCAGGAGCCAGTTTTCCAAACAAAGCTGTGTATATATTGACATCGCAGGAGAATGAAGAAGTTAAGAGGCAAGTCCAGGATTTGTTGGACAAAGGATTAGTCAGGGAAAGCTTGAGTCCATGTGTTGTTCCAACGGTACTCAGTCCGAAGAAAGACAGAGGCTGGAGGATGTGTACTAACTCGAGGGTGATTAACAAGATAAACATCAGGTACAGATTTTCATTGCCGAGGATGGATGATCTGATAGATTGCTTGAGTGGAGCAAAGTATTTTTTAAAGATTGATTTGAAAAGCGGTTATCACCAGATTCACATGAGAGAGGGTGATGAATGGAAGACAGCATTCAAAACAAACGAGGGGTTGTATGAATGGCTTGTTATGTCGTTTGGATTAACAAATGTGCCAAGTACCTTCATGAGGTTGATGAATGAAGTCATGAAGGAGTTCATCGGGAAATTTGTCATTGTGTATTTGGATGAAATACTAGATTTTAGTAAAATAACAGTGGAGCATCTGAAGCATTTGGCTACAGTGATGTAGAAATTGCAGTAGGAGAAGTTGTTGATAAACATGAAGAAATCCTCATTCATGAAGACATAGCTCATTTTCTTGGGGTTTGTTATTTCAGAAAATGAGTTGAGGATGGATCCGGATAAGGTGGAGGTAATCAAGAATTGGCCATCACCAAAGAACATATTTGAGGTGAGAATTTTTCACGGATTGGATAATTTCTACCGAAAATTCATCAGGAATTTCAGTGGAATTAGTGCAGCGATGATGGATACAGTGAAGAAAAGACACAAGTCTTTTCATTGGACTGAAGAATTCGAGAAGAGTTTTAACCTGTTGAAGAGGAAGATCATGGAACAACCAGTTTTGGTGTTGCCGGATTTCCAAAAGATATTTCAGGTGAAATGTGATGCAAGCGGATTTGCAATCGGAGCAGTCTTGAGTTAGGAAGATAGGCCGATATCGTATTTCAGTGAGAAGTTGAATGAAGCAAAGTTGAAATATTCCAATTATGACAAGGAATTTTATGCTATCATATAGGCACTGAAGAAATGGAGGCATTACTTGATACCCAAAGAGTTTGTCTTGTACAGTGACAATCATGCACTGCAGTTTGTGACTCAACAGGAAACGTTGAATGAAAGACATGTCAAATGGGTTGAATATATGAAAAAGTTCACTTTTGTGATTAAACATATTTCTGGTACTGCTAACAAAGTTGTTGATGCTTTGAGCAGGAAGTGTTTGTTGTTGCAGGAGTTCAGAGTCAAAACATTGGGTTTTGATGATCTCAGGAACATGTACGCTAATGATCAGGATTTTAAGGAGGCGTATGAAGCAGCTGAGAATCCAATTCTCAGAGACAGAAACCCATGGATAGAGTATATGATCCAGGAAGGATTATTGCTCAGAGGTAATCAACTATGCATTCCGAAATGCTCCATGAGGGAGAATTTTCTGAAGGAAAAACACAGTGGAGGATTGGAAGGGAACTTTGGTCATGAAAAGACATTCGCAAAGTTGAACGAGTCATATTTTTGGCTGGGAATGCGAGAAGACGTCAAAATATTTGTGGACAGGCGTAGAATTTTCCAGCATTCTAAGGGAAGGAGACAGAATGCATGATTCTATCAATCATTGCCCATACCAGAAAGACCGTGGGATGCGATTAGCATGGATTTTGTGTTGGGGTTGCCAAGAACACAAAGAGGTGTTGATTCAATCTTTGTGGTGGTGGATAGATTTTCCAAAATGGCACACTTCATTCCATGTCAAAAGACCAGTGATGCAACTCACATTGCAAACCTGTTTTTCAGAGAGGTCATTCGACTTCATGGCTTACCAGGAAGCATAGTTTCGGATCGAGATACGAAGTTCATAGGGAATTTTTGGAGGACCTTATGGAAGAAGCTGGGAACTAACTTGGCATTTAGTTCATCTTATCATCCTCAGACGGATGGATAGACAAAAGTGGTCAACATAAGTATGGGAGACTTACTGAGAATCCTGGTGACAGAACACCACAACCAGTGGGATAGTATATTGTCGTAGGAAGAATTTGTGTACAACGACTCAATGAATCGGAGCACAGGCCAAAGTCCATTTCAGATTTTTTATGACATGCAGCCAAGAGGAATTTCTAAACTGAGAGATTCAGAATAGACTGCGACTAGGAGCGGTAGTGCAGAAGACTTCGTAGAGGCGATGAAAGAACTTCACAGCCAGGTGAAGGAGCGATTGCAAAATTCAAGCCAGGAGTATAAACGAAGAGCCGATTAGCATAGAAGACAACTTCATTTTGAGGTTGGTGATCTGGTTCTGGAACACTTGAGGAAAGAAAGGTTCCCGAGAGGAACATATAATAAATTGAAGATGAAGAAAATCGGACCATGTAGGGTCTTGAAGAAATGTGGGGCAAATGCTTACGAGATTGAATTACCCGATGGGATTGGAATTTCTCTGATATTCAATATCTCAGATTTGTACCCATATAAGGCTAAAGAAACAGACACTGGAAATGAGCAGCGAGTGATCCAGTGGACAAAGCATATGCTAGTTGTCGATATGCCACAGATGGAGTGCATACTGGATAAGAGAGTGAGTAAGAGGACCAGGCGAAAACAATACCTTGATTATCTAATCAAATGGAAGAACCATAAAGTTGAAGATGCCAGTTGGGAGACCGAAGAAGAGATACAGAAGCATGGATAGGAGCCTATGAAATTTTTTCAAGCGAGGGAGTATGATGCAGGAGCATCTCCCACATCAAGCGAGCCAACGTGGAAGCGAGAGACAACTGGACAAGCCAACATAAATTTTGAAATCACCTTGGGAGTTTTTGCACGATCTTAAATGAAGTCATTAAGATGAGGTGCACTTGTATAATGTAATCGGACCTCAAGCCTTTAGCTCTCGTCCTTAGTAGGTAGGAGGCATTTAAGATAGTTAATGCAGGTAGATAGAATTTAATTCTAGATTAGATAGTTTGAGAGCGCAAGAGGGGAAACAGGATATAGACACCCTCATTGTACATTGTAACATTATTCAGAAGAAGGAAGAGTAAGATCATGCAGAGAGATGTGTAAGAACACCCATGTACAGACATTTGAATTAATAGAAAGAATTGGTTCAAATTCATGGTTTGTGTTGTTCTCTGTCTATTGATGTTATGATCATGAATGTTTTCTTCCTGTTATACATTTTCTTTATATATTGTGTATGTGATTTCATGCTTTGAGTTTGAAGGATGAAGAGAATTGAGAATGAGTTTCAATTGTTTCTCTATCTGAGCCAAAGGATTCCTGCAAGGAGTGCAGACGAAGTGTCTGTAATGAGTGCGTTGACAGAGGGTTCAGATAGAGTAACTTTTGTTCTCGATTCATTCTTGAGTACAGTTGGGAATAGGTGTCGTGCAAGGAGTGCGCAGGCCAAGCTAAGCTCAGGGTTGTGAACCTGAGTAAGATGTCGAGGGACTGTTGTTGCAGGGGGTCGAAAGGATTCAACCCTTGGAGGTGGTTGAATGTCTCCTGTAAGGAGTGCGTGCAAGAATCCTCTTTGAGGTTCAAAGTTGTGAGAAGCTCATGAGGGGTAAGGCTTTTTAAAACATTGAGGAGCATCGGAAGTTTGTAGCACAAGAAGTTAAGTCCAGGGAAGACTCATTGGGTTCCTTTGTAGAAATAACCAAAGGAAAGAGACCGACGGTTAGAAATCTGCGGGAGGATTAGCGAAATCCCACCAGCCATCAGATCTTCCAGAGGAGCGAGGAGGTTACGGTTGCGTCTGGAGTCCAATTTCAGGAGATTGTGGACCATAGGATCTTCACATAGAATACCTGTCAGCTGTCGGATTGACCAGAAGTTGCACAAAATTTAAGCTTCGTGAATGGGAGGAGGAAAGTTCCGACGAAAGGCGTGGCCATCGGAATTTTGGCATTCGTGAAATCGGGAGTCACAAGGACGAGTGATCAGGAATTTTCATAGTGAAAATCCCAGAATCAATCGGAGTCGTCCACCTTGAGGAGACAGGTGGCGATAATCGAGTGCCCGTCAGCATTTCGGCGACCAAGGTTCTAAGTTGACAAAGGAATCATGTCATCGGGGCACCGAAAGTCTCGAAATCCTGAGGTTGAATTAGGGCCGTCCACCTTGAAGAGACATGTGTCAGAAATCCGAAGGAAGTCGGATATCGACATTTCGTGAATCTTGAAGACAGGAACTCCTTGCATTTCAGAATCACGAAGTCCAATTTTCCGAAAAGAGGAAAGATCTGTGTGGGACCCAGTTGACATCATCTCATCATAAGGATGCGTCGAGAATTTCTACAGTGAAAACCCCGAAGTGGCAAAGACCGTCCATCCTTGAGGATGCGTGGCTGAGATCGAAGATTTCGGGAAATTCGTCAAAAGGAAGAGTCATTAATCGGAAGACCGAGAATTGGGACATCGGGGATTCCGTGGACATGAGGTTTGATACATTTCGACATTCAAAACCCTGAATCCTGATAAGAGGGATGACTGATTTCATATAAGATAAGGTTGCGTGGACTAGGGGCATATCGAGGAGGGCCTAAACTAAAAAGGGAGCGCATCGAGATATCGAAGATCGGGAATTTGAGGAAGCTAGGATTTATGACATTGAGGATTGGAAAACCCCAAAATCTGATTGTGACTTTCTGTTGGGAATGGAGAAAGAACCGGGCCTAAATGTTGTAAGGTGCCGAAAAAGACCTGTGGGTCAAATTCAAATAAATATTCCAGGGGAGAATAGAAGGAGCCACTACGGCTCGAGGGTGAAATTTGAATGATCCTTAAAGACCGGGAGGTCAACACAGAGGCCTTTAGCTGCGGAAAGGGGTGAGTTCTGCGTCAACTTTCAACAATTTTGTCTAATATCATATTGTAACATCTGTAAGATTTTCTTTGATAAAAGTAACTAAGGAAAAATTACCTTCATCATATCTGAAGTCAAACTTGCCAAGGTTGTTATCATATCTCTTTATGTAGAATTCACTTCCAAAAACCTTGGGTGTTTGACATTTGTAGGCCTACCTTTCCATAATTCATATGGATTTGTCATTGCTAGTTTTAAACTCTTATCTGTTCAAAATTTAAATATCTATGTAGATTTCATCCCTACGAAATATATCTAATAGATTAGATTGATTTAGCATGGTTATCGCCATTTCTTGTATATTCCTATTTTTCCTTTTAGATACTCCATTTTTTTGTGGATTTCTTTGTGTTGAAAAACTTGTCGAGATAGTCCCTGAATACACCATTTATTAGTGCTACACATTATTTCCATCATCCCTATGACCGTTAATGATGTAAACCTATCTGTTTCCTTCAGAGCGGTCAGTGGCCTGAGTTCCTGAAGAAAGAAGAGAGAAGAACTTTTCCTGAGAAAATAAGTTGCATTCTCCTTTGTAAAAACCCTATAAAAGAGGATGTTCGCAGGTTTTTGTATAGGCAGGGTGTGAGAATGATTGATTCTCGTAGGCTACACCATAGTTGGGTTGCGAGAGGTTCGTAGGTTTCTCTATAAGAAGGGTGCAAGAATGCTCATACGTGGGAAAAACGAGCATCTTCTCGATGCTTCTAGAAGGAGAAACTTCCATGGTTAGGTGGTATCTGGATGGTTTGGATCTTACTCGCTTTCATGATTTAGGGGGATCATCCTAACCTCCTCACCTTATCCTCTTCAACCTATAAAAGGAGAGGAGCTCTCATGGAGAAAGTTAGCTTTGGAGCTTTGGAGCTTTTTAGATAGGCTTGGATGAGATTATCTTTTGAGATTTATCTTGGCTAGATGAGCCAGTTTGTCAAGGTAGATTGTGAATATTATCAGATCTATGCTCTTAGAATTATTGGAGTGGAAGTGTGCGGGGAATGAAGGACAGTCGGTCAAAACACCATAATTTTCATTGCATAATTTTTGAGTCGGTCAAAACACCATATTGTCCACACCATTTTCCTTTTGAGTAACAACATCCTTAAAAAATAAAGCGCTTATGAAAATTGATTAGACATTTTTATCTTTTCTGGTAGCAAACCTACATTAGATTAGTCGTAGAGATTTGGAATAGGTGTGAAAGATAACTTTCCAAAGATACAAACAAACATAGGATCTTGCTTTAGGGAGTAGTTAAATCCACTTACTACATTTTGTCCTGGGAAGCCTTTCTAACACAAGGGTCAATCACGAGGTCGCATTGAGACTGGCAGAGTTACTCACCCTACTTTGTCGGTCTTGGTGTAGAGATTGTGCATATTATGGGGGTTGCTTGAAGGTATACCCACAATGATGAGTGGAATCCTATCAAGTTGATTTAGGGATAGATACCTTGCCCTTGCGCATGGATTGGATTGTCGAATGTTTCCTCAGGCATCATTGTAGTGATTGGTAACCTTAGTGGCCTATCCCTTTAGGGTATTTACACAAGATGACTATGGAGGGGCAAGTCTTCATGGTACTTGGAATCGACATTGGCCAATCTCGCTCGGGCTCCTTGGAGGGTATACCCATGACTATGTGTGGGATCTTGCACTAGGGTGTAAGTCTGTTAAGAAGGTCATCAATGTAACTTTTCCACCCGCTCTATCTCATCCCCTTCTTACATTATTCCCGTGACGTTGGATTTCATCACCAACTAGTGTGTTCATTGTGAGAAGGTTTTGTTTGTTTACTTGCTTACTAGATTTTTAGCGTGTGTTGTTTTCTTTCCCTAGAGGACTCTAGATTCGATATTTATTTAATGGAATCAGTTCCTGAAATGACCAATGAAGGAACCTCTTCTCCAGGGGAATTTTTTTTTTTTCATTCTTACGGAAACATTGTTCCTCCTCACATCTCTACTTTGAGCCTTCCAGGTCTCACAATTGGATTACCGGTATGGTTGTTTTCCACTCAGGTAATCCTGAATGCAGTAAGTTCTTCAGTCATAAGAACTTCCCCCCAAGAGCATCAACCTCATGTTGATCCTTCACCTTCTTCACCAATAACGTCTTCTTCGCCTTCTTCGCTTGCAAGGTTTCCTTTCGTTTCATCTTCTTCGTCGAGTGAAAGTTCTGAAGCTAGTAACCCGATGAATAAGAAGAAGAAGAAAAGAAAGATTAATAATAAGAAAGATAAACAAGGATACAAACTTCCAACCACTGTCAAACATGTTGGAAAACAACCAGTTACTGTTAATCGTGTTGGGAGTGTTGATGATGTCAAGATCACCCAAACAACCTGTAAGCCCAAGTACCCTTGCAGGCTTTGTAAGGGTAAACACCTTCTTAAGGATTTCCCTGGTCTATCCAAGGTTATAGAAGTATGGTCTATGCACCCTAACCAACCCATGTCGTCATCCTATGAACAACATGTTGATGACCTCCCATCAACTAGTCACGATAATGTTGGGAAGAAGAAAAGTAGAGTCAAGTTCTCGTGCATGTTATGCAAAGGGATTCATCTCACTCACCTTTACCCTCATATGGAAAAAGCCCCAAAATTCATCGAAGACATGACTATTTCACAGCCTCAACTTCCAGTTGTCTATCATAAGTTTTCTCTCAACCCCCCTATAGTTGATGGAATGATCACTTTGGTCCCATCGCTGGTCAATTCGATTGATCATGTCGTCAATCTGGTCACCTCCTTAATTGAACCAGTAGACCAAGTGGTCGATCTGATCCCATTCTCGGTTGATCCCACTCTCTTGTTAGAGAGTTAAACCCAAGCGGTCGATCCTTTTCCAAGTGTCGATCCCATTCTCCCCTTAGAGAATGCAACCCAAGTGGTTGATCTGATCTCGTCATCGGTCGATACTACTCTCTCACTCGAGAGTAAACCCGATATTGCCCACATTTTTCTCGTTGATACAGACTCTACCATGTGAGGGGATATTCCTCCTTCTCTCGTGGAACCACCTCTAAGTAGTGAGTCCAACCTTTCTAATCAGGCTGTGATAACTAGACCTCGTCTTCCCTCTCACATTCCTTTCCAGATTACAGTGCAAGTTTGTGGTCAGGACGTTCCTTAGACGTTGATAGATGAAGATGCATCTGTTAGCATTTTCTCCTCTTTTGCTTGGCAAGCTTTGGGTTGTCCTCATCTTGCCCCAGTTAGGCATAATTTGCTATCTTTTAACAGAAGAACTAGTCAACCTTTAGGGACCCTTACTCAGTTTCCTGTAACTTTGTGAGGGAAAATTGTCTTTATTGATGTCATGGTCGTCCAATACCCCTTGGATTTTTCTTTACTCCTTGGTCAAGATTATGTATATGACATGAAATCTATTGTGTCTACTCTTTTTCGTGTGATATATTTCCCTCACGATGGATGAGTTGTGACTATTGATCAACGTTCATTCATTGACCCTAACTAGATTGCCTCCCTGAATGGTTATTATATGCAAACGGTATCACCCCCACCACAGGTCAATTATGTGGCATTGTCGCCCATGGCTCCAACCTCTGATGACTTAGATCCAGTAGTTGACATGGTGATCTCTTTGATAGGAATGTTAGAGCCTGATCTCTTTACTCCTGTCGTGACCCTCGACATGGTGTCCTTCTAGAGTGTGTTTCTTCCTTCCAGTGGAGACCTCTTGGAATCCATGACCTAGTTTTGTCCCTTGACATGGTGTCATTTCAGAGCATTGTCCTCTTGGAATCCATGATCAAGAAGAGAGACTCTGAGGATATATTTTGCGTATCTGAGTCAACCTCGTTAAAAAATGAAACAGAGGTCTTTGAGCATGATTTTCTAATTTCAAGCTCATTAAAAAATGAAACCAGTTCCTAGGATAGTTTTTCATCTCTGAGGCAACCTCGTTAAAAAATGAAACAGAGGTCTTTGAGCATGGTTTTGTGATTTAGAGCTCATTAAAAAATGAAACCACTTACAAGGATATTTTTTTTTGTCTCTATGGAAACCTCATTAAAAAATGAAACAGAGGTTACGAGCATAGTTCTTGTTTCTATGTCAAGCTCATTAAAAAATGAAATAGTTTTCCCCCTCTCTGTTTGAGTCAAGTCGTTCGTCTAGTATTTGAAGCTTCATTTCTTTGCCTTTGTCATTGGATGAAACAAAGCTTGGGGGGCAATACTTTCAACCCTTGGACTTCATGCTGAGGTAGAGCCGCTAGTTTCTTAAGCTAGGGCCTAAGTACCAACCATCCATGTGTTATGCATTGGGAAGTCCAAGCATAGTTTTCTATGGTTCAAGCTTGTGTACAAATGAAACCACTTACCTCAATCATAGTTTCCTCTAGTTCAATCTTGTGTAAAAATGAAACCATGTCCAAGCATAGTTTCCTCTAGTTCAAGCTTGTGTAAAAATGAAGACAGGTCCAAGCATAGTTTTGTTTTATTTTAAAGCTTGCGTAAAAATGAAAACAATCCCAAGATTAGTCTTTGTTATTTCTCATGCTAGTAAATACATGAGAATAAGTTACCGAGCTTAGTATTTGTTCTTTCTTGTGCTCATAAATCAATGAGAATGTAACCAAGTATACTTTTATCACTTTTTCAGACTCGTAAAGGTTATATGAAAAAGAAACCCCCTGGAGTTCCCTTTAATCTCTTTTTAGACTCTCTAAACATGAAAAGATTGTTCACTGATCTTGTTCTTTTTAAGCTCGTAAAAGTATTTGAAGAAAATGTTCGATGAGTAATAGTTTATCACTTTTTCGGTCTCGTCGAACTAATTTATGAAAAACGAACTGGGAGAGTTTTCTTTAAGTGTTTTTCAGACTCTCAAAACATGAAAACCCCCAAGTTTTCTATCTTTGGACTCATTAAACAAACATCGAGAGACCCTTATGGGACTGAACCACTCCTTCCTAGGGTTCGTTAAGCATACTCTGACGGACTCATTTGAAGAATGAGATTACATTACAAGCATATGTTATCCTCCTCAAGCTTGTGTAAAAATAGAGAGGTACTCACCATAAATGGTGGGGGGGAAATTGGGAAAGAAATGTATCTAAACTTGTATTATGTGGAAGAGTCACTTTTGAACATGACACCCTTTCACTTGCTTTGTGTCTAGGTTGAAAAATCCACTTGTCTCTTGGTTATACTCCTTTATAAGATTACAAATTGGCATGTGATCACTAGTGTTGAGTTAGTGTTTCCAAGACAGTTGTTGTGTCGTCAATATGTTAAAAAATATGTCCAACCCAAAAATCTTTCTATTGCGTCGGCCATTTCTATAGTACTTAAGTCTTCTATTGCGTCTGCCATCCCTGAGTCAGTCCTAAATCACTTGTTACTATGATCTACTTCAAATATTGTTACCTATTTCATGTCATTGATGGGGAATACATTAAAGCCCTCCTATGACAAGTCTTTTCCTGTCGACTTCAACTCATTATCCACGAATTAGACTTAGAAACTAATTGGTACCTTGGAACTTGCATGCCTCAATGGCAGGTTTCCTCGCTTTTGATAGTGGTTTTTCATTATTGACCCTTGATCGGGAGATTTCAGCGAGTGTTCAACTTCAGCTCATTAATTCACATTCATTGGATTGTACTAGTGTATCTTGGGAGTCATTGACATTAATGGTGATTTCCCTCGCACTTGTTAATGATATACACTAATGACTGGTAATCAAGTGGTTTCTACCATGTACGACTTCAACACATGTATTTGCATGGTTAGTTTCATACTATAGAGTGATAGAGATGAATACCCTGAATCTTTTCTAACAGATTCAGGTTACGTTGGAGTATATTCAGTTTGTACTGTTGCATAGATCCACATTGTATGTCCGGTGGCTATGTTCAAATTTGAATCTTTAACACATAGATCCATAGTGTTTTTTTGGTGGCTATGTTCAGATTTGAGTCATATCGACATGGATCCACACTGTATGTTTGGTGGCCATGACTTGTCTTACTTGACATGGATCTTCACATCTCGACATTTACGCTTTGATTCATTTGTATTATGAGTATGGCAATTCCTAACTCGGTGATGATATATTATTATACTGTTGTAATGACCCTTGATTATTAATTATAATTAATTTATTAATGTAATCCTAAAAGATTAGCTAAACTGTATTTATATCTTAAAATAACATTTCTAATTGGATATTATTAAATAGTGTTCATGATGGTTAATGATTGATTAATTATTAATT
>ML780439.1:742902-776525 GCA_009831015.1 Picea engelmannii | reverse complement strand
GAGAGGGGAGAGGGATTTTAGGAGAGCTCGGAGTATTGGACAGAGGGAGGAATTTACAGTGCACCGGGGGGTTGCTGGAGGTTTTGGGCTCGGAGGGCTAGGATATCCTTTGATATCCTAGGGCTAGAAGCTAACTAGTCGGCAGGGAGGTTGGTTTTGGGTGGTGTCCTAAAGAATCAAGCTAAGGAAGCAAGCTGCGAATAGCATCAGAGTTAAGGTACTTCTTTAAAATTCATGCATTGTTTGTATAAAAATTTGTTAGTAAATTTTATTACTTGAAATATTAGATTGTGAATGTGCTAGATTAAGTAATTATTAAATTTTACTATAGTGTTGTAATTTAATGGTTGCTTAACTTAATTTAGAGTCATTACAACTGTATTTCCTTATTTGTTGGCAGGTTTCTGACTGACGCGTTCCTTGTTCCCTACACACACTCGACAAAGTATTTCAACTATTACTCTATTCTAACTTCATACTTTGGGGGGCTCTCTGTTACACACTATTTTCATCATCCCTATGACTATTAATGATGTAAACCTATCTGTTGCCTTTAGAGGGGTCAATGGCCTGAGTTTTTGAAGAAAGAAGAGAGAAGAACTTTTCCTCATAAAATAAGTTGCATTCTCCTTTGTAAAAACCCTATTAAAGAGGATGTTCTGAGGTTTCTATATAGGCATGGTGCGAGAATTCCTGATTCTAGTAGGCTACACCATAGTTGGGTTGCGAGAGGTTCGCAGGTTTCTCTATAAGCAGGGTGCGAGAATTCTCATGCGTAGGAAAAATGAGCATATTCTCAATTCTTCTAGAAGGAGAAACTTCCATGGTGAGGTTTCATCTGAATGGTTTGGATCTTACTCGCTTTCATGATTTAGTAGGATCATCCTAACCTCCTCACCTTATCCTCTTCAACCTATAAAAGGAGAGGAGCTCTCATGGACAAGGTTAGATTTGGATCTTTGGAGCTTTTGGGATAGGCTTGGATGAGATTATCTTTTGAGCTTTAGCTTGGCTAGATGAGCCACTTTGTCAAGATAGATTGTGAATATTATCATATCTATGCTCTCAGAATTCATGGAGTGGAAGTGTGTGGGGAGCTAAGGACAGTTGGAAGGGACCTTATGACATCAAGGCCATGGTTGTAATCTCTCTTTCACATTTAATATGATATAGTAATATGATTCTTTCCTATAAAGCTTGTTGTGTTTTATTATATGATTCCTTGATCACATACATGGGTTTATATTGAGTTTATGATATTACTATCACTTTGGTTGGTTACGTTCTTTTGCAGGATAATCATTGTATGAGTGTTGGAACGGAGTGAGGATGGCGATGGCGAGACAAAGCGGCGTTTAAACGGTACGTCACCTATCCCTCTTTAGTTAGTAAATTCAATATTTAAAACTTAAGGAAAGCGTCATGTTCTGGTGTGTTTTTTTATAGATATAGGTGGATCTAGGGATATCAGTTAGTGTCCGCACCTACCAATTTATCCAATAACAATTAGGAGCATTAAAACAACGGGTGTATTCGACAACCCAAACGGCACCACTGTGAACTCGTAATGACCATACCTGATTCTGAAGGCGGTTTTGCTGATGTCTTTATCCTTTATGATTACCTGGTGATATCCTGATATGAGGTATATCTTCGAAAATATCTTTGCATCCTTCAACTGATCGAAAATATCGTCAATCCTCGACAGAGGATATTTGTTCTTTATAGTTACTTTGTTCAATTGTCTGAAATCAATACACAATATCAATGTTTTGTTCTTCTTCTTCACGAACAAGATTGAGGCTCCCCAAGGTGAAACACTTGGGCATATATATCACTTCTTCATAAGCTATTCAAGCTACAATTGGAGTTCTTTCAGCTCTGGCGTACTCATTCTATAAGGACCTTTCAACACTAGAGCTGCGCCAAGCTTCAAATTTACAGAGAAGTCAATATCTCTTTTCGGAGGTAGTTCAGGTACCTCCCAAAATACATCTTCAAATTCCTTTAGTACCACTTGATCTCCACTACTTTACATCTCATCCTTAAGTGTTTCCTCCACCTGGGATACAAATAATTAACATCCTTTTCTGTAACACTTCTTCAGCTGCATCATTGAGATTTCTCTGATAGCAACAACTCTGGGAATTCCTTGGACCGTTCTTCAATTCCCTTCCTCATTCAGGAAAGTGAATGCCTTGTTACGAATGTCTAGGATGGCATGGTGTTGTACCAACCAATCCTTCCTAATTATACTGTCACAAGAACCTAAAGGCAGAACATTGAATTCATCCTTTGTGCTTAGTCCCTTCATATCCACTGGACATGACTTAACCAACTCAGTGACTTTTCTCTTGGTTCCTGTAGCCAGCTGCACTAACCAATACATTTCATGTTTTCTTCTCGACAATTACAAACGTTCTGCCACTCTAGTATCTATATAAATATGGCTAGCCCCTGAATCAATTAAAATAGTAAAGGCATGGTTGTTAATCATACCTCATACTTCAATCATGTGCATTTGAAATTCAGCTTGCTTATTGTCCAGGGCTGCATAGATCCTTGGCATTCTACTGTGCATGTCCTCTACTGTTTCATCTTATTCAACATTATGGATATCTCTCACTTTGTCATTTTTGTGGGGACAATCTCTATACTTATGGTTTCCCTGACAACCCCAACACTGAATGGGCATCTTTCTTGGCCTTTGTTCCCCTGCGTCAGCCATTATTGTCTCTCTAAATGATGAATTTCCTTGAGAACTATTTCTGAAAAAGGGAGGTTTGTTTCCCTTCTGCCTCTACTCTTTCTTAAACTTATTTTGGTCATCCCAAGCCCTCCAAAAGGTAGGATTTTCTCTTTTTTATTCATATAAGAATTTCACTCTTATTATCATTTATTCCATGGTCTTAGGGTCATCATACTGGATCTTGTCCCCAATGGAAGGTGGTAGTCCACTCAAATACCTTTGAACCATGAAATAATCCTCTTTGATGAATGAAACATACTTCAAAAATTCCAAAAACCTACGTTCATACTCATCAATGGTCATGCTGCCTAGCTTGAGTTCAAAGAACTCTTTCATCTTTCTGTCATAATATCTCTTAGTCAGATACTTCTCCTCAAAATACCTCTTGAATTATTTCCAAGTGATATATTTATCTCTAATGTGTTGCACCTACACAAGTTGATCCCACCACATGGATGCTTTTCCTTTCAGTTGATATATCAAAATTCTTCCTTCCGCATGAGAGGAATAATTCTATAGTGGGAAGTATTTCCTCATACCAAGCAACCATGTTTCAGCATATTCCTCCTTCTAATGTTCTCCATCAAACGTAGGAGGCTTAATCTTGTTCATCTCTCCCTTCAATTCATCCACTCCAGATATTCTATGCTTTGTGGTAGGAGATGGGCTTGAACTATTGTGTGCCCTTCTCTTAGAGAAACCTTGGGAGTGATGATGGTGTCGACAACCACTCCTTGACCTTCTTCCCTCAGAAGTCTGGTAACTTCCTTCTCTAGTTGAGTCACTCTCCTTATCCAACTTCTTTTCTATTCTCTCCAAACTCTTTAACAACTTTATGTTGAATTCACGTTGTTTTTCCTGAGATTTCCTAATCTTTATACTATCTTCTCGGTGAGTTTGGGAATCTTTATGCAATTTTTCAATGATTTTCATCATATGCCCTTCCTTATCTATCTCTTCTCCATGCCAATTGGAGTTTGACCCTTCAACTCTCAAATGAACATCCATCCCTTTATCTTCATTCTTTGAGCAGGAAGCATTTTGTATCTCCTCAATTTCTTTGCACTCAGTGTCAAATCTAATCAATTATGGTGCTTGTTGAACTTCTGCATCACAAGGTGCAGACAACCGAAATTTTTCAGGTCATTGTCCCTTAACAAATCCCACAACATTCATAAACAACTTGATTCAAGAAAACATTCAGTTTCCATGAATTTTTCAAGCTCTGCTCGGCTCTGTAGTGCACTCAGGCCTTCACCCTTTTCTCTTTGTTTCCCAATCCACATGACCATGGTTCATGACCAAGCGCTAGATCTCAAGGTTCTCTAAATGACACTTCAGGGTTTTGGGTTTCAGGGTTTTGGTCCTGGAGGCTCTCATACTCTCTTCCCTCTCCAACTCCCGGATTTCAAACTTTCGACCTTTCTCACCATCGGGCCCACAACACAGTTGTCACCAACCAAGATGGTGACACGTGATGTGCTTAAGAAGGTCCATGTTACCTCAAGTGATGCCCTCCGGCTCCACTGCATCTACTTTTCCTTTGGGGCCCACTGGCACGTGGCACATATCACATGGGTCCACATCCATCCAAGTGACATCAACCCGACCCACTACTTCGGCTCATTGAGATATCAATATTTATGGTTTCAAGAGTTTGTGCATCAACACATCCCAGTTCTCCCGACAACTGAACTCCCAAAATTACTCTTTGATCTTCTTCTCAATCTAATGGTCGAGATATTTTTTCCCATATCTAAAGTGTATATCTTATCGAGACTTTGAAGTTTCATGTTTTGAGGGTTTGTGCCTTAGTACATGCACCTTTCTTTTCCCGACAACCGAAATCCCGAAATACTTCTTGGATATCCTCCCAGCACCTTTTCCAGATATAATAGTCGTAAAGTTTTTTCCCTTCAATTCGAATAGATCCTACGGCTCCAACACCCCAAGTGTTGAGCGCCCTCTCTCTCTATGGTCAAATACCACACCAGTTGTGGTTTTATTCTACCATCACTTATCATGAGCTTCGTACATGGCCAATGTAACCCCTTGGCACTTAGAAACAATCTAAGGTTCGAAATTGGTTCCGTCGAACACCATTTACACTCGAAACCTTGGGTCCAAAGACCACTTATCTAGCCTATCCAGGATCAACGTTGAAAACATGGCTCTGATACCATATTGTAACGAACCCGAACAAACCTCATTGTCGAGCAATGCTACTACACGAAACAACACTTATATAGTATGCATTTAGATGAAGTTAAATGACTTAACACATAGTAAACACATAATTACATGCATGTTATGCTCGAGAGTATACACCTTCACAAGAACAGTCCATCGAGGGAGCCACTTCAGCTCGAGGAGAATTTAGAACGATCCTATGTGGATCATGGCCAGAGGGTCAGGGGTCTGCGTCAAGTTGTGGTGTCAGAGCCAACAATTTTTTTGTTTTCATATCACAAACAAGAGGAGGACTGTGAATGGATACAGTCTGATACCAGCAAGTGGTATCAGAGCTTGATTTTGTCTATATATTGCAGGCAGAGGGAGCCAGAGGAAAAGGAAGACAAAGTGTTGAAGCTTTGTGATGATTGTTGCAAGGTGCGCAGCAGTCAATAGACAGTCAAGAGGGTTGTAGGAAAGGATGGAAGCACTCATAGTTGTAGAGTGACAGTAGCAAGTTTTCCAGGAGGGAAGATAGGAACAAGAAGATGGCTACTAAAGGCCATGAATGTGGTGGAAATAAGAACCACCAGTAGCAGAGAAAAGATGATATGGATGAAGAGATCACTAAAATAAGAGCGAGGATGGAGGAGATTTCATTTCGAATGCAATAGAGTGCAAGAACATGATGGGTGTATGAATGGCCCATCAGGAAGAAGGTGAAGTGGTCAGTCAAGGAAATGTTGGCCAGAAGACAACAAAGGCTATTGAAAATGTGGTTGAGATATGTGAAAAGCCTCAGGGCCACAGAGGAAATGGTTCATGCATGTAAACTAGAAGCTGGGAGAAATCTCAGTGATGATGAAGAGGAGAGATCATTGGTATATCTCATGAATTGTCGGGAAGGAAGTGAAGAAAGTTCATATTTCTAGATGGACAATGAGATGGGATTGTTGGACAATCTCAGAGATTGCCAAGTGAGCATCGAGGAACTTTCAAGTTGCCAGGTGGGCAATGAGATGGGATCATTAGGGGATCTCATAGATTATAGGGAGGGAAGAGAAGAAATCCCATATTTCCAGGTGGGAAAGGGAGAGAAGAGAGGACTTCCTAACAATGTCATGAATTCAGAGGTGAGTTTGGATCAACGAGAGGAGATGACAGGGAAGGAAGGTCAGAAAAGTATTCTGATGATTGGGTGAAAAGAGGTATTCCTGCCACATCGCCCAGTTGAGGGGAGAAATTCTATGGCTAATATAGAAACAAAAGAGGGACAACCAACTATGACTGCCAAAGAAGAAGATGAAATGGGATAGACATCAGAACCTGACCCAGCTGAGGAAGAAGAAAATTCAACAGAAATGCTCGAAATTTTCAGTCAAGAGGTTGAACAGGGGATAACTACAGCACTAGAAGTTGTAGTAGAAGAAGAGCATGCAGATAAGATGCTCACTCCATGGGAGTTGGAGTTAGAAATGCTTGAGGATTGGTTGAACCATCCAAAACCAGTAGATGACTACCATGAGCAGACAGTCATGAAGACTTTAGAAAAAGAGCATTCAGAGAAATTGCTCGAAAATTCCAGCCAGGGAGATGAACAGATGATGACTGGAGTGATGAGGTCTGAAACAGAAGGTGAATCAGAGGTCCATTATGAGGAGTAGCTGGAGGAATATTGAGATGCACTAGCAGGAGAACTGGTAGAAGCAAATTTGTCAGAAGGGGAAGATGAGAAGAGACTCAGTGATTAGACTACAGAACTGAATTTTATAGCAGAGTGGCAAGCTAAGGCCACAAAGGAAGAAAATAGCATGGGGGATCTATTTGATCTGCCCATTGATAAGGACGAAGAAGTGCAACCTAGGAGACTGCATAAAGAGAGCCATCCACTAGATCGGTTAGACGAGGTAAATGAGGGAATCAAAAGGCTGATGTTGAGGTCAGCAACAAAAACTGCCAGTGAGAAGGAACTATGTAGAGGAGAGCCTGCCATAGAAGCAGGGCAACAGATGCAACAAAAACAGCGAAGCAGTGGAGCATATGGACAGCTCTAGAAAACTGTTTGGGATCCAGGTGGATTTCAATAGCGGTGCTGCGAATCTCATGAGCAGGAGATCATGATTTTTGTAGTAGAGGAGTATGATGCAGGAGCATCACTCCAACCCAGCTATGCACTATCTAGCCAGCACATCAAGTGTGCATTCAATGGAAGGAGAGAGGCACAACCCTCTCGTTTTTCAAATTTTGAAAAATTGTATTAAATGTTGTAAGGCTAGTAGAGCCAAAATCCATGCATGTGTGCGGGATTTAGATAAAGTTTTCCTTAAATGGTTGTAAGGCTGAGATCTAGATCCGATTCGGACTAGACAACCATTCAATGTAATTGAATGTAAATTAATGACAGTTGGTGAGATGGAGGGAAGAGCTCGAGGTCCCCTCTTTGTAAAAAGGATCTTCTTTGTATCTATATGGGATGGGAAAGAGTAGAACAACAAATAGGTTAGAGAGGAGAGGAAGTTGTGACTTTGTTACAGTCCGAGCTCACATTGTAAAGAGGCATTTCATATTAATACAATCAGAGTAGTTTTTCCTGCATGTTATTTTGTGTTTGTTGATGAATGTCTTTATGCATTTATGATATGTTGTAGATGTGTGTTAGTTTGCATTTCCAGGTTACAGACATAAGTCATTGTCTATTGGGTTCTTTGATTCTAGGCTTGCTTCTTTTTGGCTTCATGCAAGAGGTTGCATGACAGAACACTGCAGGTTCTGTAAGCTAGTGCATAGAGTGCACTTCTGAATTCTACGGAATTTCGATAGAGTTGTGCTAGGAGGGCACACCAGAGGAAGTATTAGACCTAGGGAGAATCCTCAAGGTTGTTGAACACCTTGGAGGTAAGACTGTACAGAGGAAGGCATAGAGATAACAGAATCACTGAAGGTTCTGTAAAATTCTGCCAGGAGGGCATTGAGCACGTCCATAGAGTGTACAGGAGAGACTCTATTTCGAGTTCAGAGAGAAGAAGTGTCGAGAAGGAAGACACAATTTTTGATAATTTTGTGAGACTCTGCCAAGAGGGCATTGAGAAAATGATGTAGGAGCATCTCTCCACGTCAGCCAGCCAGCCAGCCAACAACGCCAGCAAATTCAAATCGCACGCTAAGAGAGAGGCGCAGCCTCATTTAAATCTGAATTCAATGTAACTTTAATGTTTAAGTTGTTGAGATAGGAGCCATGCCTTTATACAGGCTGTAGATAAGATCGACCTTAAATGTTTCTATGGATGAGATCTAGATCCAGATTCTGGACTAGACAACTATTCAATGTAATTGAATAGGGTACGTAGGTTAGAGGGAAGTGCTCGAAGATCCCCCTCAGGTAAAAGAGGTTTTAGAGTATCTCATTTTGGGAGTAAGTGGAAGAGAGTTGGATGAGTAGGAGTCTGAGAAGAGCCAGAGAGAGCTCGAGAACACCTTGTAATTACAGGCATTTTCCATTTTTAATATAAACAGAAGCAGTTTTTCCTGCATGAATTTTGTGTTGAATGAATGTCTGTGAGTGTTCCTTTGTATGTTGTAGATGTATACTGTAGTTGTGCATTTGCAGGAGTTGGTTGGATTTCAGGTGAAGGTCTTTGAGGATTCACAATAGGAGGGTGTGATAGAACACTGCAGGTTCTGAGATCCGTGCACAGAGGTTGCACTTCTGAACACTGTGGGTTCAGACAAAGACGTGCTGCAGCACAAGAGTTGGAATCAACAACTCAGGGAAGACCTCAAGGTTGCTGAATACCTTGGAGGTAAGGCTGTGTGGGAGAGGACATAGTTTCATAAAGAAGATCTGAGGAGTTCTGTAGAGCTCTGCCAGGTGGGCATTGAGCAGGTGCAAGGAGTGCACAAAAGAAGGACTTTGCTGTGAGTTCGGAGAAGAACTAGAATCACTGAGGATTCTGAGAGCTCTGCCAGGTGGGAATTGAGCGGGTGCATAGGTGCACAAGAAGGAGATGGAACTGTTGGAATTTATGGAAGAAGACATTATTCCAGGTGGGAATTTGTGTCAGTGTGCAGACAAGAATAGAAGAGAAGAGAACTCTTTGAGTTCTATAATTAAGGGAAGCATCCACTAAAGGATCTTCACAGGGTTTTTGAACACCCTGCAGACTCAGCAAGAGGTTGTTGGAGAGAAAGGAGCTAGGAGGGCATCCAAACATTCTCCATCTATGGGATAAAGGAACAAGGACGAGTCTCTGTGGAGGCTAAAGCTACAGGAAAATCTCAAGAGAGATAGCACCTACGTGTGCATGTGAGAACTCTGCAAGGAGTGCAGTAGTCAAAGAATCCTTTGAGGATTCGGGAGTAAAATCTCAGGAGGAACAACGTTTTTACATGCGCAGTCGAGAACTCAGAGTGAGGAGTTCGTAGAGGAGAAGGAAGACGAAATCCCTTAGGGGTCTGAGCGTGTGAGAAGCTCAAGAGAGACAACATTGTGGGTGTGTGAAGACTCTGCAGAGTGCAGTAATCAAAGAATCCTTTGAGGATTCAGAAGCAAAGCTCAGGAGGAGCCAATGGTTTATTACATGCAGCGAAGCTCAAGGTTGTGGAGCTCGCAGAGGAAAAAGAGCACAAAGGTCGAGGCCTTTGAGAACATGGAATTCTTCCAAGTGTAGGAAGAAAGTGCACAGAAGCTTAGGAGGAGCAACGACAACCGTCAGATCGGCCGGGAGGATCTAGACCATTGGAAGGTTTTCACGTCTAGAAAATGCACAGGAGAAGAGGTGATCTGAGCCATCAGATATAGAGTGAAGAACCTGTCATCCGTTGGATCGAGTGAAGGCCCACAGAGTTTAGCCTCTAGAGTAAGCGCACAGGAAGAATGGATCTGGACCGTTGGATCTTGATTCGGAGACCCGACAACCGTCGGATCTACAGAGAATTGCGAGGGGGTTAAGCCTTTGTGAACAGAAGAGGAGAAATCTCGATGAGAGGCATAGTCATCTAGATAGAAGTCATCAGGAAATTGGGATTCTCGAGGTGGAGAAAATCGAGACACTTCAAGTCTCAAAATACCGGGGAGATCTAGACTGTTCGTTAGTGTAGACATGCGGCGGAGATCGAAGAATCGGGAGTCGGGATATCGAAATTCCCATGGAAAAGAGATCGGGGAAGTCCATGGTGAAAACCCCGACATAATATAAGTCATCCGTTTGGGGAGACAGGTGTCATAAATCCGTAGAGAGTCGGTATATTGGCTATCAGGAAATCGGAGTTCCTGAGGTCGAAAGAATCAAAAGTCCTGAAATCTCGAGAGTTAATCAGGGCCATCCATCTAGAGAGGACACGTGGCAGAAATCAGAGCCATCGGGGGAAGGCCCGATAGGTGGTCGTCCATCGGAAAATCGGGGATCGACATTTCGTGAGTCCCGTGGACATACGCGTTTCAACATTGGAAACCCCGAAACCCCGACAGGAATATATGACTACGGTCATATGAAAGGTGGTCGCATGGACCAGGGTATAGCCAGGAAGGGATAAGGATAAAGCATATCAGGAATTAGAGGATCGGGAGTCCAGGGGACATGTGAGTTTCGTCATTGGAAATCCTGAAACCCCGACAAGGGGAAAGAGTCATTGTGGGAAGCAACTGTCAGCATATCAGAGAAGTGGAAAGATCCATTGTGTGGGGGCCAGCTATCAGCACAGTGGAGAATCAAGATTCGAAGGATCAAGAATCCCGTGAGCCAATGCATTGTGGCATTGAAAAGCTTGAAACCCCGACGAGGTGACAAGACTGCAGTCATGGGATAACGGTCATATTGGCCAGGAGCCTAGCCAGGAGAGCTAGTGTGTAAAGAACGCATCGGGATTCGAGGAATCACGAATACTGAGGGAATATGTATTTGGACATTGGAAAGTTCGAAACCCCGATGAGGAGGTATGGCTACGGTCATATAGGGGGAGGTCATGTGGACCAGGATCATAGCCTGGAGGGCTAACGGGAGTTGGAGCACATTAGGATTTTGAAGCCCAAAACCCTGAAAGAAGGATAAGGCTGCGGTCTTATGAATTAACGGTCACATGGACTAGAGCATAGCCAGGAGGGCTAACACATAAAGGGAGCATATCTGTGAAATTGATCATCGGTGATCGGGGACTCAAGAGGTAAAGAACTCTTGACGATGGGGAACGCGAAACCCCGAAACCTGAAATTAGGATCAGGGAAAGAGCACGGTTAAGCGTAGAAAACCATGTGGGTGAATGAAGGACCTGTGGATCAGGTTTTTTTTTCACAAATATTCCAATGGGAGTCCAGAGGAGCTGCTTCAGCTCAAAGGTGAACTTTGAATGATCCTTAATACCGAGAGGTCAGGCATAGAGACCCTGCGGGGTATCTTGGAGAGGGGAGAGGCGTAGCGCCATCAAGTGGTATCAGAGCTTGATTCTTGTCTGTATATTTCAGGCAGGAAGAGGCAGAAAGAGGAAAAGATCACTCTGATACACATCAAGTGGTATCAGAGCTAGAACTCTGTTTTTATATTTCAAGCAGAGGGAGGAAGATAGAGCGCTGGAGACTCTGTGGCGATTGTTTGCAGGTAGGCAGCAATCAAGTAGATAGTCGGCAGGACTGCAGGATGAAGCTAGTAGAACTTTGTCTGCTAGGAGAGCAGACAAAGACAACAACATGGCTACTGAAGGCCGTAGGTATGATGGAAGGAAAAACTCAGATTTGTGGATTCAAGAGGACATAGATGAAGAGCTCACTGATATAAGAGCGGATATGGAAAGGATTGTGTTGAATATGCAGTTGAATGTGAGGATAGATGAGCTCGAATTGAAGTTGTGGCAGGATAAGAAGTTGAGATGGGTGTATGAATGGCCCATGAGGAAGGCGAAAGAAAAATGGCCAGTCAAGGAGTTGATGGTCAGAGGGCAGTGCAGGCTGTTAAAAAGATGGTTGAGGTATGCTGAAAACCTCAAGGCCACAGAGGAAAAGATGATTTATGACTGTGAATCAGAGACTGGGAGAGGTCTCGATGATTTTGAAAATGAATTGGGATCAGCTGAGGATCTCAAGAACTTCCAGGAGGGCAGAGAGGAAATTCCATATTTCCAGGTGGGAAACGGGTTGAGATCAATGTGGGATTTCAGAGACTGTCATGAGGACAGCCAGGGAATTTCACATTGCCAGCTGGGTAATGGTATGAGGTCGTTGCGGGATCTCGAAGACTGCTAGGAGGGCAGTGAAAGGTTTCCAGTTTGCCATGTGGGAAAGGAAACAAAGATGGAATTAGTTGATTCTGTGGTCTGCCAGGAGGGCAGCAGGGACATCCCATATTGCCAGGTGGGCAGGGATGAGCAGGTGAATTTTGATCAGCCCGAGGAGTTGACCAAGCAGATGAGACTGTCTGAGGGTCTCATAAATCTAGAGATGAGTTTGGATCAGCATGTGTAGCTGAAAGAGGAGGAAGATATGAGAATTCTTCTGATGATTGGGGGAATTGGAGTATTCCTACCATTTTCCCAGGAGGAGGCAGTAGTATGTGTTGCATATGGTGCAGCAGCAGAACAGTCAGCTCTGACTATCAATAAAGAAGAAGAATTGGAGCAGGTTTTGGAAGCTGCCCAAGAAGGAAAAGAGAGTGAGCATTCTGAGGAATGGCTCAATGACTTCAGCCAAGAAGCTGAGGAAGCTGTAGCACTGAAGCTGACAGCAGAAGATAAAGTTATCACTCCATGGGAGATGGAGCTAGAGATGTTGGAGGATTGGCTGAACAATCCAGGACCAGCAAGAGCACTGATAGAAGTTGAGCTGTCAGAGAAGGTGGCTGAACAAAAATCCAGTCAGGAGGAGACTGCAGAGCTGAAGTTTGCAGCAGAGTGGCAACTAGAGGCCACAGATGAAGATGAAGAAGGCATGGGAGATCGTGACGATCTACCCATCTACAGAAAATTTTTGCAGCTGAGGAGACTGCAAAAACAAATCCAGCCACTGGAGCAGCTGGACGAAGTGATAGAAGAGATCAGAAGGCTAATGTTGGGGTCAGCAGAGACTGCCAGTGAGGAGAGGCTAAGCAGAAGAGAAGCAGCAACAGCGCAGAAGAAACAACAGCAGCGGAATGGAGCAGATGGGAAGCTCCAGATATTTATTTGGGATCGAGGAGGATTCCCAACAGCTGAGAGGGGAAGCTCATGAGCAGGAGCTCATGATTTTGCAGCTGAGGAGTTTGATGCAGGAGCATCTCTCCACGTCAGCCAGCCAGCCATCCAGCCACGCCAGTGAATTCAAATCGCACGCTAAGAGAGAGGCGCAGCCTCATTTAAATATGAATTCAATGTAACTTTAATGTTTAAGCTGTTGAGCTGGGATCCGTGCCTTTGTGAAGGTTGTAGATAAGATCGGCCTTAAATGTTTGTATGGCTAAGATCTAGATCTAGATTCTGGACTAGACAATTATTCAATGTAATTGAATAGGGTAGGTAGCTTGGAGGGAAGAGCTCGAAGAGCCCCTTCAGGTAAAAGAGGTTTTAGAATATCTCATTTTGGGAGTAAGTGGAAGAGAGTTGGATGAGTAGGAGTCTGAGAAGAGCCAGAGAGAGCTCGAGAACACCTTGTAATTACAGACATTTTCCATTTTTAATATAAACAGAAGAAGTTTTTCCTACATGAATTCTGTGTTGAATGAATGTATGTGAGTGTTCCTTTGTATGCTGTAGATGTATACTGTAGTTGTGCATTTGCAGGAGTTGGTTGGATTTCAGGTGAAGGTCTTTGAGGCTTCACACCAGGAGGGTGTGACAAAACACTGCAGGTTCTGAGAGTTGTGCACAGAGGTTGCACTTCTGAACACTGGAGGTTTAGACAAAGACGTGCTGTGGCACAAGAGATGGAATCAAAAAATCAGGGAAGACCTCAAGTTTGTTGAATACCTTGGAGGTAAGGCTGTGTGGGAGAGGACACAGTTTCAGACAAAAGCTTTGAGGAGTTCTATAGAGCTCTTCCAGGTGGGCATTGAGCAGGTGCAAGGAGTGCATAGAAGAAGGACTCTGTTGTGAGTTCATAGAAGAACCAGAATTGCTAAGGATTCTGAGAGCTCTGCCAGGTGGGCATTGAGCGGGTGCATAGGTGCACAAGAAGGAGACATAACTGTTGGAAGTTCTGGAAGAAGACACTCTGCTAGGTGGGCATTTGATTCAGTGTGAAGACAGGCATAGAAGAGAAGAGAACTCTTTGAGTTCTGTAATTAAGGGAAGAATCCACTGAAGGATCTTCACAGGGTTGCTGAACACCCTGCAGACTCAGCAAGAGGTTTCTAGAGAAAAAGGAGCCATTAGGGCATCCAAACATTCTCCATATGTGGGAGAAAGGAACAAGGACGAGTCTCTGTGGAGGCCGAAGCTACAGGAAAAGCTCAAGAGAGATAGCACCTGCATGTGCGTGTGAGGACTCTGCAAGGAGTGCAGTAGTCAAATAATCCTTTGAGGATTCGGGAGTAAAACATTAGGAGGAACATCATTTTTACACACGCAGTTGAGAACTCAGAGTGAGGAGTTCGTAGAGGAGAAGGAAGACAAAATCCCTTAGGTGTCTGAGCGTGTGAGAAGCTCAGGAGAGACAACACTGTGGGTGTGTGAAGACTCTGGAGAGTGCAGTAGTCAAAGAATTCTTTGAGGATTCAGAAGCAAAGCTCAGGAGGAGCCAATGGTTTATTACGTGCAGCGAAGCTCAAGTTCATGGAGCTCGCAGAGGAAAAAGGGCACAAAGGTCGAGGCCTTTGAGAATGTGGAATTCTTCCAAGTGTAGGAAGAAAGTGCACAGAAGCTCAGGAGGAGCAATGACAGCCATCGGATCGGCTGGGAGGATCTAGACCGTTGGAAGGTTTTCACGTCCATAGAACGCGTAGGAGAAGAGGTTATCTGAGCCGTCAGATCTAGAGTGAAGAACCCGTCAGCCGTTGGATTGGGTGAACACGCAAAGTTTAGCCTCTGGAGTAAGCGCACAGGAAGAATGGATATGGACCATTGGATCTTGATTCGAAGACCCGATAGTCGTCAGATCTGTAGAGAATTGCAAGGGGGTTAAGCCTTCGTGAACAACAGAGGAGAAATCTCGATGAGAGGCATAGTCATCTGGATAGCAGTCATCGAGAAATTGGGATTCTCGAGGTGGAGAAAATCGAGACACTTCAAGTCTCGAAATATCGGGGAGATCTCGACTGTCCGTTAGTGGAGACATGTGGCGGATATCGAAGCATCAGGAGTCGGGATATCAGCATTCCCGTGGACAAGAGATCGGGGAAGTCCATGGTGAAAACCCTGACATAATCTGAGCCATCCGTTTGGGGAGACAGGTGTCAGAAATCCGCAGAGAGTCGGTATATTGGCTATCGGGAAATCGGAGTTCCTGAGGTTGAAAGAATCGGGAGATCAAAAGTCTCGAAATCCTGAGAATTAATCAGGGTCGTCCATTTGGAGAGGACGCATGGCAGAAATCAGAGCCATCGGGGGAAGGCCCGACAGGAGGTCGTCTATCGGCAAATCGGGGATCGACATTTTGCGAGTCCCATGGACATACGCATTTCGACATTGGAAACCCCGAAACCCCGACATGAATATATGATTGCGGTCATATGAAAGGTGGTCGCATGGACCAGGGTATAGCCAGGAATGGCTAAGGCCAAAGCGTATCGGGAATCAGAGGATCGCGAGTCCAGGGGACATGTGCGTTTTGGATTGGAAATCCTGAAACCCCGACAAGGGGAAAGCGTCCTTATGGGAACCAACTGTCAGCATATCATAGAAGTGGAAAGCTCCGTTGTGTGGGGGTCAGCTGTCAGCACAGCAGAGGATCGGGATTCGAAGGATCAGGAATCCTGTGAGCCAATGCATTGTGGCATTGAAAAGCTTGAAACCCCGACGAGGAGACAAGACTGTAGTCATGGGATAACGGTCATATTGGCCAGGAGCCTAGCCAGGAGAGCTGGTGCATAAAGAACGCATCGAGATTCGATGAATCATGAATCCTGAGGGCATATGTATTTGGACATTGGAAAGTCGGCAACCCGGAAGAGGAGGTATGGCTACGGTCATATAGGGAGAGGTCACGTGGACCAGGAGCATAACTTGGAGGGATAACGGGAGTTGGAGCACATCAGGATTTTGAAGCCGAAAATCTCGAAAGAAGGATAAGGCTGTGGTCTTATGAATTAGTGGTCACATGGACCAGAGCATATCCAGGAGGGATAAAGCGTAAAGGGCACATATCGATGAAATTTCTCATCGGTGATCGAGGACTCAAGAGGTAAATAACTCTTGACGATGGGAAACGCGAAACCCCGAAACCTGAAATTAGGATCAGGGAAAGAGCACGGTTAAGTGTAGAAAACCCTGTGGGTGAACGAAGGACCTGTGGATCAGGTTTTTTTTTTTCACAGAGATTCCATTGGGAGTCCAGAGGAGCCGCTTTGGCTCAAAGGTGATCTTTGAACGATCCTTAAGACCGGGAGGTTAGGCGCAGAGACCCTGCGGGGTATGTTGGAGAGGGGAGAGGCGTAGCGCCATCAGAAAATGCACAGGATGCATTGAGGAGAACTCTATTTTGAGTTTGGTAAGAAGACAAAATCACTGAGGGTTATATGGAAGCTCTACCAGGAGCGCATTGAGAAAGTGCATAGAGTGCACAAAAGAACTCTATTCTGAGTTCAGAGGAAGGAGAATTGTCGAGGAGGAAGACACTCGCAGATTCGTTAAATACTCTATCGATTCAGTAAGGAGTGCTTGAACCGGAGGCTGCCAAGAGGGCACTAATATCCATTTGAAGGAGGAGGAAAGGGTCGAATCCCTTAGAGGTTTGAACAAGAAAATCTCAGGATGGATAACACAGTTGTGTTCAGGGACCCTGCAAGGAGTGTAGAGGTCAAGAAACCTTTTGAGGTTTCAGAGTGAACAAATCTCAAAAGGGAAGTGTTTCTATAATGCAAACGAGACCCAAAGGAACTGGGCTCGCAAGGGAAGCATCAAAGGCTGAGACCTTCGATAGTTGGATTTCTTCCAAAGGAAGGGAAGAGGTGCAAGCTCAGGAGGAGGAGCAAAACTGTGATTGGATCTGCATTGGGAGGAAAGATCTGGACCATTGAATCTATGTCCAAGAACACGGGAGGAGAGAGTGCAAAGAGGATAGATCTAAACCATCAGATCTAGCACCAAGGACTGATAGCCATCGGATCTGGGAGAAGGTGCGAGGGGTTTAATCCCTGGGAAGCCGCATAGAAGGGTAGAATGGACGAGAGAAACTTCGAGGGAGAAGTGTCGAGTTGTCGTGAGCCGTCGGATCTAGAAAAGGTGTGAGAGGTTTAAATCTCATAACAGTAAAAGGAAGAGGAATCGTCAAGTCCTGAAAGCATTAGGACCGTCCATTTTGGAGGATAGGTGGCAAAGATCTGGATCATTTCACGAATTCGGGGTTCGTGAGTTTGGAGGGTAGACCAAATTCTTGGTTTCACAAAGTCTCGATTTGTGAGGAGAAGGGAAGGAGATCCATACTATTGGATCCAAACCACAGGAGAATCGTTGGATCAGAACCTCTGCGTGGTATCGCATATCGGTGGTTCGAGGGTTGAAAGAATTTCTTTTCTATTGCGAAGTCGCGAAGTGTCGAGCATCGAGGGCTCATGAGAACACGTGTCACATATGTTAGGTGGGGACCATGTGGTTGACAGGTCGAATAACAATAAATGCCCAGAGAAAGGTGGAAGCGAGTGACAGGTGGTGGACACACGTCACCTTGGAAGGAGCCAACCCATCGTTGACTATTCATGTTTCGGGGATTCATAAAGGAGGAGCATGAGAGTCCAACCTTCCAACTCGTGAAGTCACGAGTTGCGAGTAGTGCTAGCACTTAGCCCTAGCCAGTGGTTATGTGCGGAAGGTGCTAACAAGGAGGAGCCATACCCGTATCTCATCTTGGGTATCGACGTTTGGAGAAAGAGGAGTCAAGGGTCATCGACTCACGAACTCGCGAGTTGCGAAAGGCACTTGCACTAAGGCCTGGTTGTGGTCACACGGAGATGTAAGACTCACACCTGGTGTTAGGTTGCACAGGGCGGGTTTTCATGAAGGACCTTTGGATCGGATTGGTGAGGTTCGAATAGGGATCCGAGGGAGCCGCTTCGGCTCGAGGATAATTTAGAATGATCCTGTGTGGATCATGGCCAAAGGGTCGGGGGTCTGTGTCAATTTACATTTTTCTTTCCTTTGGCATAATATTGAAATAACTTTGTGTTTTTATCTCCACTTTCCAGCTAAGTAGCTCTACTTTTTAGCCTCCAAGTTTCTTCAATGTCGTTGAGCAACTTTATCCTCTTTTTTTCCAGATGAAGTAATCTGAGTTTTGATTTTTTGGTGCTCAATAGATCCCGTTCATCATCAGATAATTTTTTAAGGTCTATTTCTATTTCTTTTAACTCGTTATCCTCTCGTTTTCTTTTTGGATGGCCCAAGGTTTTACAAAATCTTTGATTCTTCTTAAATTTTTAGTAAACTGATAAGTTGTTGACTGAGGAATGTCTTGTTGGAAGCTATTCCAGTGCTCCTTGATTAAATGTAAAAAAGAATCATATTCTAGCCACATTTTGTTGAATTTAAAAGGGCTATCTAGTTTTTCAGAAGCATGTCTGAGTTCTAGAAAGATAGGATCATGATATGATAATCCTGCAAAGCCAATCCACTGCTTGATGATCAAAGAGTTGTTCAAAATAAATTTAGTTATCAAGAAATGATCAAGTATTTTTTCCACTGCAGTTGTTCCAATCCTATCGTTCTTACAAGTTGGTTTAAGGGAAGGTGGAGCTAGGTCTATGAGATAAGATTCTGCAAATTTGTTACTGAAGTTGTCTGCCAGTGGATGAGATCTTGCACTGTCCCCCCAAAATTTTGAGGGGCCTAAGGAGAGATTTAGATCCTTCCCTAAAATAATTAGTTCATTGAAGAAGGATTTATTGAGGAGTGTATCCTAGAAGGGTTTCCTGTTCAGATAAGGGCCATAAATGTTTAGTAAATGGACTGTCTCTTTTAAGGAAGGGAGGAGAAAAGTAATCTCAATACCTAAGTCCAAACCCCAAGTATTGAGAACTTGTACTTTTTAATAGTTCCAACCAGTGGCCAAACCTCCAAATATTCCCAACACATCCACCGTCGTGAAAGTCCAACTAGGAAGTACGTGCTCCAAGATAGCTTTTATGACGCAACCTGCCCTCGACAGCACGGTCGCTCCACCAGGACCTTCTTTCTCACACGGCCCGAAGAGTCGACGCTCTTCCAACTCCCTCGGGAGGTCTTTACCCACAGTGACTTCCGACAATCCTCCCTTCCTTAGTCAATGAAGGATCGGATCTCGCGACTTCGCGAATTCCACAACGGGGAACTAGACTCTCGGATTCCGAGATCCAATATTCTGGTCAACGTTGACCCCTCCTCGGCGTATCGGGATCTCGTGCTATCGCGACTCGCGACTAGCGTTCTTATCCCTTCGAGCCCTCAACTTCCGAGGCCCGAAGTGCCGAGGTGCCGATGACTCGGAAACCCCACGACCTCGCGCTCTCGCTACTCCCGAGATCAGACTTGAGGCTTCCCGCTTCCGAGATCCGATATCCCGAGATCTCCTGTCGCCTCATCTGATTTGACATACTCCACGCAAGGTGTTCCGGGACATCGTGTTTTCGCGTTCTCGTGACTTCGCTCTACGAGAAGCATGAATCTCCGTCACGAATTCCCGATACATCTGACCCACAAGTCAGGTCGTGATCTTAGTGATTCTTCACGACAAATAAAGTCGTCGATTCTCTTCCTCTTGAAGAGATTCTCTGTTCACCACCTTTGTTCTGTGAGACTTCTGCAGGCTCGACTCCACAGCAAACCAAAAGGGATTACCACTCCTGAGCTTTGTTAACTCAGACTCTTTTAGAGAACCTTCACGCCCCCCTGCGCACCCTTCAACCTTCAACCACTTTCTGAGTGTTGAAGTTCTTCTGGGTCTTATGCGCTCCAGCTTGCGCCATCTTTGGCCTTTTCCTCTCAGACTCGCTACTGAGACTTCAATCTGACCTGCACCCACCTGCACGGTTCAAATAACTCAAAACGACTCTGAGTTAAAGAGAACCAAAGTTCAACTGCTTAGCCTCCTCGACGCACTCTATGCAGAGGTATTTAACTGGACTCGATGCAGAAGTCTCCTGGCTTAAGCAGAGAAACAATTGAGCTCATTCTCTCAGGCGCTCGGCTTCTAGTTCTTCCACATAATCACGTACACAGCATACGAAAGAAAGATATAACCGGAAACAAAAATTCTAAGGCATAATCCCAACAACGCACAGAGGATAATCACGTCCATGGAGTGGGATTCAATCTAATCACTCCTGGTGAACGAGAATAAGAGTTCTCCTATTGAACCTCCTCTACGCACCCCATGCAGAGGAATTCAACTGCACTCTATGCAAGAATCTCCGGTTCAATCAGCGGGATAAGCGAAACTCATTCTCTCCTTTCCCCCAGATTCCTTATCTGCCATGAGATCACATATGCAACATAAATAATGAAAGCATAACAAGAAGCAAGCATACAACAACATAAGGTTAACAGTATACAGAGAATAATCACAGCCATGAAATTGAATCAAATTCCTCTATTAATTCAATATCTGTACATGGGGATTTTTCCACCCGCTCCCTGTCTGTTTTTCTTCCTTCTCCTTAATGCTAACCCTAATACTGCTTCTATTACTAATCCAATAATACAAAGGAGGGTGTCTTTATCCCGTTTTCCCTCTCAAAAGCTAAATTGTCAAATCTAAACTTAATGATCCTATCTACCTGCACTAAATCTACTCTTTCTGCATTAAATCTAATAAGTGCCTCTGTTGTACAAGGACGAGAGCTTATCTGCTCACGGTCTATTTCAGTATACAAGTACGCCTAAATATGGAGGATTTTATGTAAACGACGGCGCTCATCAAAATGGTCTAAACCGTGATGCTGGCATCACCCTGCGGTCTTTTCCTTTCTCTAAATGCAGCCTCGCGTGATGAGGTGCGGATGCTCCTGCATCATTTTACCTCCTCCCCAGTTCCCAAAGTCTCTTGTAGAAGCAGAAAGTCCAGGTGTTCTATAGAGACCACCCTTTTTAAGGAAGATTTTTTATGGGATCCTGCCAAACCCCTGCAGTTAAAGGACATGATCTTCATGAAGACCCCTTGCCTCGGGGCTTCGCTACTCTAAGTGCCCGTTATATAGATTGTTGTGTTCCGGCCAAAATATCCAATCTGGCCTTTGTTTTTTATTTAGAAAGGAAGGATTTTCTCCCTCGTCCTCCCCTATCAATGCAAGTAAACTTCAATCCACCAATGACTTTTGTTTGGTATCTTAAGAAATAACGAGTAGATGATGACTCCACCGACTGAGAAGAGGAGGAAGAGTTTCCTTCGAGGATGCAAAGTCTCTTAGGGGGGGGGGATTCCAAAACGAGGGGATGAAAGGATCTTTCCTGATTGGCCTCGGGAACATTTATGGATACAGTATTAAGTGATAAGTTTCTCAGTGCCTCCATCCAATCCTTACCCTCTAAAGACAGATTATTAATTAAAACAGTAATAGGGGGAGGAGGACTAGGAGTAATACCTGAGGATCCAGGAACCGACAAGTCTGGGTCTGCTATAGAAGAGATTGTAATCTCTAAGTGTCCTTCGGTCATCTGTTTGAGGGTTGGCAGGTGATCTAACTGGTTCTTGTGACTTGTAGCCTCCGCAGAAGGCCCCGGTTCCGACAGGAAAGTAGTAGTTAGCTCTGGAAAAACTTCTTGTCTTCTATTGCGTTCTGGAGAGGAGGGATTTAACTTTTCTTTGTAGAAGAAACCCCCTTTTTTTCTTAAAGGAAGATGGCAGTAGTCCACTAGGTGTCCATACTTGTGACATCGACGACATCTGAAAGGTACATTCTCATAATCCAATATTTGAGTATGTGTATATCCTTCCCAAGTAAGGTCAATATCTTCTCCTAGCCCCTTCCTGACATTTAGGCTAACCAGAATTCTCGCAATTTTCCTTTGTTTTTTTTTTCAAAGGATAGGTCTACTTCCAAAAAATCCCCCAGAAAATTTCCAATAGCTTTGAAATAATCCGGTGCCCAGAACTGTAGAGGAAGGGCTGGTAGGCGGACCCAAACAGGAATCTTGTCCAATTTTTCCTTTGTTGCGTCAAAAAGAGGGCTCCATGGCTTGAGCAATAGAGGGGAAGAATTTATACTCTAATTTTTCCCTAGCACCCAAATAATATCCTCCGACCGAGTGAATTTGAAAGAAAACCAATTTTGGCTTAATTCAATGACTTAAAGAGTATAACCGAGGTAGTATTTCCAAGCCGACTCTATCCATGAGACTATGGTTTTATGGGCAAAGAATCTGTCGTTGTCTCTACCAAAAAGTGTATGGTTCACCATTTGCACCACAGTATTCATGCCGACTTCTCTCCCTAGTAGCAGATTACACACTTTCCCTTTGGAGGAGAGTCTTTTCCTTTTCCTTTTAAGTCGTCCTCTGTAAAAACCCTTGTCATCCCATGGAACCTCTAGTCTGTACTCTGAGGAAGGTATCCTCTTGTTTACTGAAAACCCTCGCTACTCTTCAACATTTAAAAGGGCCGAGATAAAACCCTATGTTGGGGGAGGACCCAACCCCTTACGGCTTGAATCCAAGACAACGTTTATGACAGTCCGTGGTCCTTTCTCTTCCGACCTACTACCAAATTTTTTTTGAGTGGGGAGAAACTTCTTCTTGTGTTAGTTAGTCTAAGGCTAGGTCTACGGGCGAGCTGGGGAGAGAGATGAAGCTTTCAGAAGAGAGGGGGTTCGAATCCAGGTAATATGAAAAGACTCCAAAACTTCCCATAAATACGTCCACTCCTTGAGGGGAAGAGGGTGGGGTCGGGAGAGTTCTTGACAGAGGAGACGGAGGTTCGGGAGGCATGAGTTGGTTAAGTGGTGATAAGCCAGCTATCATAAGCCTCAGTGGAGAGTCAGAACCGCACCCGGATGTGAGAGGGTTCGGAAAAACATAAATTTTGTCCATGGTTGACCTAGGGGACTCGGAACAGACCTAGGGGGACTCGGAACAGAGGAAGTTAGGAGGTTAGGCAGTTAGCAGGAGCGGACATGGGAGGCGCTAGTCATGGGGGAACCTAGTTTAAAAGAGTAAACCAGTCATCGTCAAACTATAAAAACCAGGACAGATTAGCCGCAGTCACACTCCTTTGTGTCGAGTAAAACCACAAATGCCATCACCGATCACCTTCTCATTTTTTATATATATGTAATAGAATAAATATATAAAAAAATATCAATGTATTTTCTAATATATATGTAATAGAATAAATATAAAGAAATATTAATGTAATTTCTGATATATATACAATAGAATAAATATATACAGAAATATTTTTGGAGTAAGGGAAATAGAACTCAACCGGTTTTAGATTATAGAATATCAAGAAGATTTTATTTGTCAAACTAGAAATTAATAGTAACCACAATTTTTATATATTGAATTTATAATCTATTATTTGGAGAAAGAACACTTAAAAAAAAAAATTCTTTACCAGTCGATGAGGCTACGAACTTAATCTCATGGGCGAATTAATAATAAGAACATAACCCATAATAGGTCGTAACTAATAATATACAGTATCCTATAAAAACAAAATGAAAGAAATAATACCTCCTGAGTGGATAGAAGTGCTCGGGAAGCTATGTGAGTTGAACATTATACCTAAGTGTGTGGTAGGCACCAGCTGCATTTGAATGGAATCTCTCTAAATTAGAGCCACATAGTGTCTTTTGGTGTGAAGGGAAAAAAACATGAGTTAAAAGTCACGAGGAGATGGCAATAACCTACCATCAATATATTATTATCAGGTGCCATCAATATATTATTAATTAATATATTATTATATTATAAAAAAAAAAAGTTAATATCAATATTATTTATTAATATTTGATTAAATTTATTATATCAATAAGAAATATTATATTTATTATTTTATTAAAAAATGTTAATACATGTTAATAAAAAAACAAAAATATTATATATTGTATAAGAAAAAGATATCATATAATTATTTGAGAACATTTAATGTTTAAGAAAAATAAATATTAATTATTTAATCATATTATTTTATATTTTAAATTAAATGTTAATAAAAATATATTAAAAAAATAGTATATTATAATTATTAATAATTATTGTTTTTTTATATAATGTAATGTTGATGATTAACAATATTAGTGGATTTTAATCATCGTCATCAATATATTATATAAAAAAATAATATTAATATTAATTATTAATAGTTGATTACTATTATATCAAGAAAAAAACATTATATTTATTATTTGATTAGGAAAGACATTAATATTTGATTGTATTTATTATATAAAAAACACATTATTATATCAAGAAAAAACTATTATATTTATTATTTGATTATAAAAACCATTATATTTATTATTTGATTAAAAAATATAATATCAATATAATTTATAAATATTAATTATTTGATTAAGAAAAAAACAATATCAACATTATTATTAATATTAATTATTTGATTACATTTATTATATCAAGAAAGACATTATATTTTATATTTTAAACCAAATGTCTAATAACAATATATTAAGTACAAGTAATATATTAAGAAAGACCACATTTTATCTTTTTGTTGATTTTAAGATATTTTATATTTGTTTAAAGATATAAATATCTTTTTGAAAGATTCCATTTGAATTTTTTTTTCATTATAAAATATAATAAGAAAATAATATATACAAAGAAAACACCATGACATGAAATCATTTCTCATCTTTGTGAAACTAAAAGGGTTGAAGATGAAAAACACTTTCCCCTAAAATGTCCTTTTATTAACACTTTAGTTGTATGAATCAATCCAAGAAAAACAATACGACGAAATTGATCACAGTTACTCATAAAATGATTCAAATTAAATATTTTACTACTATAAATCATAATTTTTTACTATTAAATTTCTTGACAATTGCAAATTGCAACACCAAAAAGTGAAATTCATAAATGCATAATCTAATTTTATATACATGTTTATTACAAATAATTCCAAACATCACAATGTCTCAAACAAATTAACTTTTCAACCTGCCAAACATATTAACGTCACAATGTGATGAACATATAATGTTGCAATGTGATGAACATATTAAAGTCACAATGTGACGAACATAGTAACATTGCAATCTACTAAACATAGTAATGTCACAACGTGATGAACATAGGCATGTCATTGCAATCTGGATAGTAATATCACAATGTAGCGAACATAAGAAGGGGTTGCAATGTGTCCCACATCACCTTGTCGTTGCAATATGATGAACATTTCCTCGCATTGCAATGTGATGCACATATCCTGACGTCACAATGTGACAAACACTTTCAAACGTCGTAATGTGTCCAAATTAGTATCGTTGCGATCTACCTAACATTGTATTGTCGCAATGTCATGAACATATATAGACTTTGCAATGTGATGAACATGTATGGATGTCAAAATCCGACGAACATATATAGACATCATAATGTGACAAACATTTTCAAACGTCGCAATGTGTCAAACATATATGAATGTGGATAGGCATTTTGTCGCTCAGTGTTACACATCATCTTATCATCGCAATGCGATGAAAATTTATTAATCTTGCATTGTGACGCACTTATTCTAACGTCAGAATGTGACAAAAAATTCCAAATGTCACAATGTGTTGAACATAGTAGCATTGCAATCGACCAAACATAGTAAAGTCACACTATGACGAACATATAACATTGCAATGTGGATAGTAGCGTCGCAATGCGATGAACATAAATACATGTCACAATGTAACGAACATAAATACATGTCGCAATGTGTCCCACATCACCCTGTTGTCGCAATGTGGAAAACATCTCCTCACGTTTCATTGTGACGCACATATCGTGACATCGCAATGTGACAAACACTCCCAAACGTCACAATGTGACAAACATAGTAAACTTTCAATCTACCAAACATTGTAACGTCCCAATGTGCCGAACATATATAAACATTGTAAAGTGACAAATATTTCCAAACATCATAATCTATTGAACATAGTATTGTTTCCATCTACCATGCATAGTAACATCACAATGTGACAAACATATACAGACACCGCAAATGTGACAGAAATTTCCAAATATCGTAATGTGTCAAACATAGTAACAATGCAATCTACCAAACATAGTAACATCGCAATGCAACGAACATATATAGACATCACATTAGATGAACATATACAAACATCAAATGCGACGAACAATTACGAACATCGCAATGTGACAAACATAGCCTTCTCATAGCAGTGTGACGAACAAAAGTTAATGTCACAATGTGATGAAGCCTTCATCTTAATTTGATGCCCATAACCTTACAATGTGAGGTGAAGAACAAAAGCTAAAGTCACAATGTGATGAACAAAACCTTATGTCGACATGCGATAAGAAAAAACCGATTTCACAATGTGATGAACACAAATTGATTTTGGCATGTGACAAACAAAACCTAATGTCAATATTTGATGAACAAAACATGATCAACATTGCAATGTAGTAGTACCATAGTAAACTATGGTGAACATGGTAAACGAAGGTCATCCATGGGCATGTCCAACCATAATAAACTCTTATCAACCATAGTCAACCATGGTCATGGTCAACCTCACTCAACCATGGTGAAGGACAACCATGATCAACCATAGCCAACCTTTCATTCCCAAAGTCAATCAAGGTCTACCAAACTTAACCATGGTCATGGTCAACCATACTCAACCATAGTCATTGTCAATTAAGGTATTATTGTATTAATACTTAAATAATGTATATTAATGTATTAGTATTTTAGTAATGTATTTATTAAGGAATTAATACTTTAATAATGTATTTATTAATGTATTATTATTTCAATAATACATTATTAATTTATGAATATTTAAATATGTTACATTAATATATTAATACTTTACTAATGTATTTATTAATTCATTTAATGTATTAAAAGTATTAAATACATTTTTTATTATTATTTTAACAATGTATTATTAATCTTTTATTTTATTACTATATTAATACTTTAACAATATACATAAATATATCAATACTTTACTAATGTATTTATTAATTAATTTAATGTATTAAAGGTATTAAATATTTTTGTTATTATTACTCTAATAATGTATTATTAATTTTTCACTTTATTACTATATTAATACTTTAACAATAATGTAATTGATATTGTATAAATGTATTATTTAATTAATACATTACATTATTAATCCATTAATTAATTAATACTTTATATTTTACATTTATGTAAATTAATGCTTTAATTTATACATTATATTAATATTATAATGTATTATTATTTTAGTAATGTATTTATTAATTATTTAATTAGTAATATTTAATTATGTATTAACTAATTATTTGTTACTACATTATTACATTAATTTAACAATGTATTAGTTAAAAAGTATTTATGTATTAATTAATTAATATATTACATTATGCATAATGCATTAATACTTTAATTTATATATTATAACAATGTAATAATGTATTACTTTATTTGCATATAAATAATTTATTAATGTATTAATATTTTAGTAATCTATTTATTAATGCATTTATTGAATGTATTAATATTCTGTTCATTTGTTATTGTATTATTACTTTATCAATATAATAATTACTTAATTAATGCATTACATTATTAATTTATCAATAATTTAATGTGTTACATTAATGCAATTTAATACTTTAATTTATACATATTTATTATATATTATATTAATGTTACATTACACATCAATATATGAGTATTTTAATATATTAATATATTACACATTAATTTTAATTTATTATAAATTAATGTAAAATGTATTAATATTTAATACTTTAATATATTAACGCGTTATACATTAATACTTTAATGTATTATATTCACATTAATGTAATGTATTACTAAATACATTAATACTTTAATACATTTATCAATCAATTAATACTTTAATTTATGTATTTTTATTATATATTAACTTAATATTTATATATTAAATGAATGTAATATTTAATTATTACACTAAGTTATTAAATTAAATGTATTAGTTTATTAATTAATTAAATTAATACATTACAATATACATTAATTTATTAGTAACATAATGTATTAATTAATTAATGTAATTAAATAAAGAGGGAAATTGTATGGATCCGTACAATCTATATAACAAGGGAAAGAGGGCACGAAAATCGAGGCATTTTTTGGCATGGTTTTCGAGGTTAAGTTGGGGGTTTTTCTTGCTACTACTGGGCCATACAGAACAGTCTATACATTTGACTATGTGCACGAATTTTGAGGTACAATTTTCTGGGAGGGGCGTACAACAATACGAACTTGGCACATATTATGAGGCAGATTTTTGGCACTATTTTTAGTGTGTTGTAAGTGGATTTCTCTTGCTGAAAATTGTGGGTTTGTTGCTGATATGTATTTTCCTAAAGATGAATAATAAGATCTCTCTCTCTCTCTCTCGCTCTCTCTCATTGGGTTTCCCCACATTGGGGTTTTCCCTGACATTTGCCTAAATTTCTAAGTTATTCATGGGTGATTGAACGTTATTCATTGTGTTTATTTTTGCTACGTAATTACTTAGCAATGTGTATTTCTTCTTATGGAAATTTCTTAATGTGAGTTTTAGACATTTCAGAGTTCATGCAAGATAGTTATCTCTAGGTTTCTAAGTGTATGACAGAATATTAGCTTGCTGATTTTTGTCATTGAAATTTACAAAATAAGGCATGTGAGGATGGTGGGAGACTCTAATATAATGGTTTCTTAGATAAATTTGAAGTTTTCCATGAAAAATGAAAGGTTGAAGAAGTATAGGGACTCAATGAGAGATGTTATGAAAAGATTTGATGAATTCTTGCCATTACTTTTTCTACTTATTGTAGAAGGCTTAAGTAGAGTCATACAAAGTCAAGTGAGGGAGAAGAATTTAGAAGGTGTTACTATGGCAAGAGGGCTAAGAATAACCCATATGATGTTTGTGGATGACATTATCCTTTTTGGAGCTAGGAACCTAGATGAATGGAAAGTTTCTCAACAAGTTCTGGACTTGTTTTGTCAAGCGACAGGAATGGCATTTAGCACACAAAAGTCTATTTTTCTTGAAGCTGGTTGGAGCAAGGAGGATATTACTTTGCTGAAGGAGTTTATGCCATATGATGTAAAATCTGTTGAAGTCGATTTCAAGTATCTAGGATGTTTTTTAAAATCAAATTGCTATACTAAGGCTGATTGAATTTGGCTGGAGCAAAAGGCTGAAAAAAGAATAGCAAATTGGAGCCATAGGTGGTTGTCTTTAGGGGGCAGGTACACTCTTATAAAAGTTGTTCTTGAAAGTATCCCAATATATTGGCTATCAGTGGCAAATATCCCAAAGGGTACTTTGAATAAAATTAGAAGGAGGGTTTTTAGCTTCTTGTGGATGGGGAAAAAACAAAAAGAAGGGATACACCTGCTAAGCTGGCAAAAGATAACTAAACTAAAAAAGGATGGAGGATGGGGTATAAAAAATATATATACTTTTGGGAAAGCGTTGGCTACGAAAAATATATGGAGAGTTCTCATGGTTCCAGGGTTGTGGCATGAGGTGATTATAAAAAAAAATTTAAAAAAGAAATATGTAACTGAGTGGCTCAGAGAAGGTATGAAAAACTAGTTTGGTATTTCAAATATTTAGAGGGCCCTTGTTTCTTCTCTACCTATTTTAACAGAATGGCTAGCTTGGAATCCAGGAAATGGAAAAGACATTAGGATTGGAGCTGATCCAATGTGTAGGTTACAACATTACTATAAGATATCAAGGAACTTAACCACAACTCTAAAACAAAAAGGTATAATTTCTCTAGCAAATGTTGAGATAGCTGATGTGGAAATCTCCTTTATCACAAGCTGGAAAACCACTAAATTGTTGGGACTGGAGGGAGAACAAAAAGATGAATAGGATAATTTTATTAAGGGACTTATAGGCTCAGGCTTTGTTTTAAACAGTGATAAATATAGTATTCTTTGGTCCTGGGATACAAAAAATGGGCAGGTGAATGCAAAACAAGCATACGAAGTACAGTGGTTGGAAATGGAAACATAAAAAACAAATTGTTGGTATAAGGAGCTTTGGAATTGGCAGGTCTCTTTAAAAATAAAACCTTTTATTCTTTTAATGCTAGAGCAGAGGATCCTCACTTGGGAGAATCTGGTCAAAAGAGGTTTCTCAGGGCCAAGTAGATGTGTACTGTGTTGGAAAGATGATGAATCTTTTCAACATCTTTTTGTGATGTGTAACTTTACAAAAGTTATCTGGAATACAATTCTAAGAGATTTAAAACTAAAGAGTCTTTGGGATTGTCTAAAAAATTGGATTGGAAAGGAAGTCAATTGGAAAGAAATTCCATGTTACATCTGTTGGGAGGTCTGGAAACATAGAAACTTGGTGATTTTTGAAGATCATTCTCCAAATCTGGTCAGAGTTTGCAATAGGGTTTTTCAAGCCTTAGGAGATATAAAAAGCACAACAATTTCTAAGAGATGCAGGATTGTTAGACCCCCTTCACTTGAATTTTCATTAGCGGTTGGTTTTATTTATGGGGCTTCATAAGAAAAGGGGTCTAAGTGTGGTGCGGGAGTTGTTTTGAAGTGCCCAATAGTGGGTATTTTCAGAATTAAAATGAACTGTGGAATAGGGACAAACACTAAGGGGGAACTCCTAGCATTATGGTGCATTTTATTTTTTTCTTTCTATAAAAAAGTACAAAGAGTACAACTGGTAGGGGACTCAAAAGTAATAATTGACTGTTTTAACAATGACAACTCTTTACATGTAGTTTCACTTCAGTCTTGGATGCTGAAAATTCGAATACTTTGCGGAAGATTTCAAAAGGTAACTGTACAACATATTTATAGGGAGTTCAACAAAGAAGCAAATCAACTCTCTAAGGATGCTTTGGTACTGGAAGAAAATGGTATTTATGTAGCTGGAAATATTTAAAGAAATGCATAAGTTTTTGAAAGACTACAAGATAGTTAACAAAAATATTGTTAAGGAATTGACTAGAAAGTTAGGAGTCTTAGGAGAAGATTTACAACTATTTTTTATTAGCTGGAATAATGGTATAGTTCAGTTGTATAAAAGATATAAAGACTTGAATTTTAGTTACTTTGTAATTGAAGGGAGTTGTTTTCCTATTTCCAATTTGGTTTCAGAATCTTTATAAAAGCACTGTAAAAAGTGCAGGGTGCACTTGGAAGACAATCATTTTGTAAAAAAACTATTATATTTACTAATATAAGATTTTTTTCTACTGAAAAAAATAATAATTAATTAATAATGTAATGTATTAATTAATTAATTAGTAATATTTAATTTTGCATTTGTTAATTATTTGTTACTACATTGTTACATTAATTTAATGTATTAATATTGTGTTAATTTGTTAGTGTGTTATTATTTTATCAATATAGTAATTACTTAATTAATGCATTACATTATTAATCTATCAATCATTTAATATGTTGCATTATACACTAATGTAAACTAATACTTTAAGTTATATATGTTTATTATATATTATATTAATGTTACAATACACATCACTAAGTTAATGTATTAATATATTACACATTGATGTATTATAAATTAATGTATAATACATTAATGTTTTATACGTTAATATATTAATGTTGTATACATTAATACTTTAATGTATTATATTCATATTAATGTAATACACTATACATTAATGTAATGTATTACTAAATACCTTAATACATTTATCAATCAATTAATACTTTAATTTATATTTTTTTTATTATATATTAACTTAATATTTATATATTAAATTAATGTAATATTAAACTATTATGTTAATTAAATGTATTAATATATTAATGTTGTTTATCAAGGGATGTTGATAGTCAACTAGCAACAACCACTTTAAGGCGAATAAATGATGTCGATTAGTTGGATATTATTGGAGAGTATAAATATGGATAATTGAAGAGTATAAATATGAATAACTACTCGACCTGTAATGGACTTGGAATTTTGATTCAAACTCCCTAGTAGGTTGTGACAACATACATTAGAAGCACCCAAGGTTGAAGGAAGGAATGCCAATTCCTTTCGGAATTCCCCCGTAGGTCGCGACAGCCCAAGGTCAAAGGAAGGAACACCAATTCCTTTTGGAACTCCCCCGTAGGCAGGGGTGATTTTAAGAACCCCCCCTAAATTTATATGTATAATAAATGGGCTAATCCCCATGATAGATAGGAAAAATTCAAGGCTATTTTATCAATAATATAATATGTATATATAATTTTTTGGCGAATCTTTTAGTCAATTATATAATCTTGTAAAATCTTGGCGAATCTTTCATTGAATTATAAACTCTTGTAAAATCTTGGCGAATATTTCACTGAACCATAAAACCTTGTAAAGTTTTGGCGAATTTTTTCATAAAGTGTAAAACCATATATAATAATAGGAATATGTATTCTTTAAATTGTAATATACTCATTTTAAATATTTGGAAAAAGAAACATAATTTGTCCATCCTTTAGACAATGTTGCAAGCATTAGGGGTTATGTTTTTCAAGGTTCTCACTATACACTCTTGCATATCTCTCTATCGGTTTTGATGATATTTCAACACAAAGTTCATATGTGTTGATCCTGACCACCACTTCTGTCAAGATCAGATATATTAATATTTTCTCTATCACTCACTAGTACATTTGGGTCAAATTCCAACGGTGCATTCGACGCAATTGCCACTTTATATTGTCGGGAGAACAACAAACAACGGACCCCGACAAATGTCATTTCACATGACGTCTCTTTTCTGACGACATAGATTTCGTCATTATTGCAACGTATTAAACATGGCAAGAGAGACGTCTGAAACGTGGCAATAGAGACATCTAGAATGTGGCAAGACCGACGTCTTAAACGTGGCAAGAGAGACACCTAAAACATGGCAATAGAGACATCTGAAACATGGCAAGACCAACGTCTTAAATGTGGCAAGAGAGACATCTGAAACGTGGCAAGAGAGATGTCTGAAATGTGGAAATAGAGACATCTGAAACATGGCAAGACCGACATCTTAAACGTGGCAAGACCGACGTCTTGAACATGGCAAGAGAGACATCAGAAACGTGGCAAGACCAACATCATGAAGGTGGCAAGAGAGACGTCTAGAATGTGGGAAGAGAGACGTCAGGAACGTGGCAAGAGAAATGTCTTAGACGTGGCAATAGAGACATATTGAACGTGGCAAGACCGACGTCTTGAAGGTGGAAAGTTCTGGAAATTTCTCATCTAGAACGTGGGAAGAGAGACATTAAGAGGTATCATCTCCGGCGTGGTTGCTATGGGAGCGACACTCCAAAATGTCGCAATAGCGACCTTCTTGTAGGTATTTAAAAAAAAAAATACAATATCAGTACTAAGAGGGACAGGTACATTAACCTTTGCTAAGATACTAGCCATATCAATATTTAAAT
>ML780439.1:634621-727272 GCA_009831015.1 Picea engelmannii | reverse complement strand
GCCGTAATCAAAGTTGAGGGACCGCATTGCCTCATGAATCATCATCTAGCTCAATGACACACTATGCCAAATTGTAGAAGACAAGAGTGAATCTTGCATTCAAACCCAATTTATTCTCTTTATATCCTTCCAAAAATAACTGTTGATCTTCTGATATTATGTATAGTGTATATATTTTGGAAGGAAAAACAAAATAAATGAGAAGCAACATTCAAGAGGCAGGAAGAGAAAATACAAGAAAAGTTAAAACAATCATTGCTATCATAATCCTTTTCTATGAGGAAACACAATGATATGAAGGTAAATACCTATCAAGAGGAACAAAAACCCTGGTAATTGTTCACCACTAGAGCCTCGTGCCTCACTGCATTGGGCACTAATTGATTCTGCAAGTGCAATATGAAAAATTTCAAATGGAATCGCGTTAACCTGCTCAAGAACCTATGCAACGCTCACGAACTGAACAAATCTATGGCTATATGATAAAAATCATGCATCATAATGCTTGGATTTGAACCCAATGCACATATGGGAAGATCCCATACAATTTATACCAGATGGGAGGGCCAAATTGCTCCCCAAAATCCCCTTGTTCTTTGGAAAGTGGGAAAAGGGAAGATTGTAACTTCTCAGTGCCCATACCAAAAAATTGGGGCAAATTAAACCATAAACCCATATTTTACCAAATGGGAGGGTGAATATGTACCATAAATTCTCAAATTTTTGGAAATGGAGGGTGAAGATGTAACAGAAATTCCCATATTTCTCGAAATGGGGCGATTGGAAGCTGGCAGCTCTAAATTTCAGGAGCGAAATACAATTTTTTTTTCTCTGGCAAATAGAAACGTGGGCTAACCCTCATTACAAATTTTATTTTAAAATAAATTAGGGGCTATTGATATAAGTTTTAAAAAATCACTCTAATACAAGCAATTCGCCCAATAAAAATTTGGAGGCCCCTTAATTTCGCCCATGAGCGAAATTTCGCCCCTAAAATCATCCTTGCCCGTAGGTCGCGGCATCCCAAGGTCGATTCAATTCACATTTTTATTTGTTTTTATTTTTGGCATATAGATTCAATCCACATTTTTGGCATATAGATTCAATCCACATTTTTCTTTGTTTTTATTTTTCTTTCTCCAAACCTTGGTAAACATTTCTTGTTTGTATTTCTTAAATATAGACAACATATTTCTTTTGCATTCACTTTCCTTGTGTCCAAAATTATTGCATATGTGGCACTCGAGTTCATTTAGTAAAGGAGAGAAGTCATTATTGAAAGAATTTTGAACCAAATCCATTTGAGGTTTATTGAATCTCATTCCTACATTTTTGTTATATCTAAAAGTCTTGAAACTCACAACCTTATGTCCAAAGTCACCATAATAGAAACAATATGCATAGAAAAAGTTTGAATTCCTTGGAATGAAGGAATTGCTTGAAGGAATTGGTCTTTGTCATCCAAATTGATAAGATTCCGACGTCTTTTTCTTCCTTGCTTCGTATTTCTTTGCATGGTTGGGTTGATCCAGTTCTTACTGCTTCTTTTCATTTTCTAACTTGTTTGGATGAATGTTGTTTCCCTTAAGAGCATTGGCATAGTTTTTGGGCTTCTTAGTATTTGACATATTGATTCTTGAATCATCTTTGACAATGTTCGAACTTTCCTTATATCCCAGTCATGTCTTGTCATCGAGTGATCTTTGATTGTTCAGAATGTTATCTAGGATTTCAGATCCTCTTATGAATTTGATATTCATCTGAGTCGTGGATTTCTCTAGATATTTTCTTAAGGATACTATTTATGCTTCTAGTTTGTCACATATGTTCTCCTTTTCTTTTATTAGATTCATCAATATTCCTTCCTTTCTTTTGGCCTCTTCTAGTTGGATTTTTAATATGATTATATCTTCACTAATATCATTGTCTTTTTTTTTATAAATTTGTAACTATTATTTTCTTATTCTAATATTTTTTCTTGAGTCAGGATATTTCCTCTAGAGAACTAATGAGTTATCCTTCCATGTCGACTACAATTTCACACTCTTTTGTCTCTTTTTTTCTTGATCAGATCTTTTTTTATCTAAATCCATGAGAAGTTTTTCATCTTGAGTTCTATCTAGCTCATATTTTTATTCTTCATTTTCTGAAGAGTTGGTTCTATCCTCCCTTGAATAAAAGTTGTTCCTTTTAAAATAGTTTTTTTTCTTAAAATCCACAGGTTTATACTTGCCTTTTCTTTATTTTTCATTACTGTTGTTTTCTTTGAAAGAACATTTGGATAGAAAATGACCAACTTTACCACAATGAAATCATTTGAATGGTAATATACCTTTATACTTTCTGGAACCCCTCTTAAGTTTCCTTACAAAGTTATCTTCTACTTCATCTGAGAATTTTTCAGAGGAATCATGATCTTGATATTTTGAAAATTTGATAGATGCCTTCAAGACTCCATCCTTTATATCTAGTTGTTCTTTCATGGTCCTCATCTCATAAGAATTCAGTATTCCATGGAGCTTATCCATAGTCAGTTTATATTGTTCATGCATTTGTTCTATAGCAGAAACCTTCACATCCAGTATTGAGGGAAGATATCTCAGTACCTTCTGAACCACCATAGCTTCTTCAATCTTCTCACCTAACCCATTCATAGTGCTTACAGTCTCATCTACTCTAAGAAATAAACCAACAATATTTTCATCTTCATTCATCCTTAGGCTTTCAAATTTCAATCTGTGAGCTTGAAGTTTGGCCACCTTTACTTTCTTGTCTCCTTCATAATTGTTTACTAATTTTTCCCATATCTCCTTTGTAGATTCCAACTGCATTACTCTAACAAACTTTGTTTCTACAATCCCACCTTGGATACGACTCATATCTCTTGCATTATTGTATTAAATTTTCTTACCAACTTCATCAGTTAGAAGAGTTGTTGGGATTTTATAACTATCTACCACGATATGCCAAACCTCCCTACCAAGAGACATCAAGTAGGTCTTCATTCTGATTTTCCAAAAAAAATAAATTGTTATATTAAATAGAGGAGGTATGGTTGAAGAAGAAGACGAATCTTGACTTGTCATACTTTTTGTGTGATCTTCCTTCCAATTGTTAGGCTATTATTAAATGAACCTTGCTCTCATACCTATTGTTGAGACTCATAGTAATAATGAAAGGGGGGGGTGAATCAATATTACATCAATTTTCTCAATTTTATTTTCTTTCAATGATTTAATATTATTTTGAAGTACTTACTTAATCACCAATGCATATGAAAAATCAAATAAACACAGAAAACACAGTACACTATAATTTTTACGTGGAAAACCAATGCAAAATTTTTAGGTGGAAACCCAATGCAAGAGAAAACCAACAAACATATTTCTTTATGTTCTTCTACAAGAACCAAATTACACTTTATGATCTTTCAGCTCGATAGGCACCGACTTGTTGCAAATAATGAGGACACCAATTCTCTCAGGCACCAACCCATTACAAATGATGAGGACACCAATCCTCTTAGGCACCAACCTGTTACAAATGATAAGGACACCAATCCTCTCAGGCACCAAAATGTAGAGTGAGGACACCATCCCTTTCACCTACACCACCCTGCCTCCATGTGTTCATTTTTCTCCAAACAAATCCCTTACACAACTAATTTGACACCAATGACAACATATGCAAAACAAGTTTAATATAAATGAGGCATAGATATAGGTTGTGAATGAGAATAAAAGATAGAGATGTGACAAAATGAGTCCATTTTGAGGAATCAACATTAATATCCATTGGATGTGTAAGAATATTTCCTTTAAGATGGTTCGAGTATGAAAATAATATGGAATGTGAATGAAGTTGTGGATATTTAATAAGGTTCATGTTCCACTAAGTTCATGAAAGCATATAAACTTGTGGTTTTTTCATGAGGTTCAGGTATCAAACCTCATGAATGCAAATTCTTCTAGCATTTTGATGAGGAATTTAGTGTTCAAACGAATGGATATTGTTAGTAAAATTTCTTGTAGTGAATTGTCAAGTCAAAAGATTGATTGTGGAAAAATTGAATTGGGACAAATAGAGGAAATTGATAGATTTGGTTAAGTACCCAAATATGTTAACTAACATAAATATGACGAGGATACAATGAAGCTAGTCATTAGATGACCCTAGATTAGTTATCAAAAAGGATTGTGTTATCAGGTTAAGGCACATTTGATTCATGTTATGAGGTCAAGACATGGGATTCCATGCATAGATATGTCAATGTAACATGTGATTTAGCAAGTAATGACACCTTCTTTTTTTTATATATGAGAGTGTGATATGATAGAAGGACATGTAATGAGTAGACATGGGTAATAACTTTAATAATTCATTATGTAACAATTATCTAATAACTTAATGATTAAACATGGAATGATGAAGTTATGATATAAATGGTAAGTCACATAAACATTTCTACATTGTATCCCTCTTTTATCCAAGGGATTTAGAATTGGAGACCATAACTGCTTTGAATAGATTCTAAGAGAAACAGATGGAATTGGAAGCTTCTCATCATAACAAAAAACGATGGATTTTTTAGCATTATTATAATAATCATCATTCATCAACATCAAATAAACAAAAAATGAAATTCATAAAAATGTTCCATGAAATGTGTGTGTGTGTGTGTGTGTGTGTGTGTGTTCGTAATCATCTCAACTGTACATTTTTTACAAAATGGCACATCGTGCCCAATATAAAAAATGACAGAAAGCGCCCAAACATGGAAAAGTGACATATGGTTCCCTAGATATAAAATGGCACTCGTTGGTCACTCGTTGACCACTACCACCCTCACAACTATCAGGTGCATCGATGAACTTGATTTTATTCTCTTACTTGAAGCATCACCTTGAGTGGTTTTACGCTTAGGTGTGGTTCGTCACTACAGATACTGGAAAAAGAAACAACATTCTTATAAGTTTTTTTCCACAATGAATTAACAAGCATACAAAATGATACTTTATTATTCAAGCTAAGAAAAATCACCGCAGATGATATTGACAATCGTGAGAATGTTACCCTCCTTCACTGTTGATGTTTGGACAACATCAGGAAGACATTCACTAAAGATAATAATTAATAATATAATTATTAAATATTAAATATAGTATATAATAAGTAAATGATAGTAAAAAATAGTTATTGATTATTAAAGGGATGCATCCTTTCATGGATGGTCACCATATGTTCCCTATATATGGAACACTCATTATTGTAATAATATATTATCTATCACGGATATCTCATATGATGTAAAAACAACATTCACAACCCTAATATCTCAACAATGCCACCTTGCATTAGTTACAAGAATCAAAGCATGAAATTTTAAAAAATGCATAAAATCAATTCCATTCATGATACATAAAAATCCATCAACAAATGATCTCATCATGAATAACTCAGGAAACGATGGAGAGTTGCTAGTAGGTGGAGCACTTGACTATGCAACCTACTCTAAGGCAACATTTTCTCTAGTAGCCTTAGTGGATGGCACAATATGGTTTGGAATAGAGACAATTGGTGGGTTGTGTATAGGTGTAGCCACTATGGATGCATCAGATGGAAAATTTGGTGGGGGCGAGTCACATACAAGGGAATCCATTATGGACGGATGTGATAGAAAAGGTGGGGGTGGCATACGAGTGCAACAATTGTGGATGTATGGCATGGGAAATATGATCGGGGTGGGCAGGGATAAACTCCGATGGGTGGTAAAAGGGATGGTAAAAGCCTTAGGCTAGAAAGAGTTATCCCAATAGTGAAGGCAGAGTGGCCAAGGACTAGACTAGCCCTGTAGCTGGGGAAAATCTTGGTGGTGGTGGGGAATGAAAGGGTGGTGGTACAGGTGACCTAGCAATTGATGAAGCAACCCACATACATATTTATCATATTTTTATTAGTACAAAAATGTAAAATTCAACAAACAAAATATAACAAATTTCACATTTAAAGAAGATTTAAATCAACACATGAAAAATGTGAAAGGGGCGACTTGTCCATCCCAGGTGGACATGGTTCATCACCCTATGGTACCATAACCTATAGAAACACAATACCATTATATTTGAGGATGTTAGAGAATAATAAAATCATTATGGTGAATTTATCAAAGGCAACACATACACCAAACGCCCAGGCTGCCTGTATTGTTGCCTCAATGATGGAACTCGACACTCATGCATTTACCGGCATGGAGGGTATGGTATTAGAGCACAACAAATACAAACATCATATAATAAGATATGGAAAAAAATACACAAAAAAACTATATATATATATATATATATATATATATATAATCAATGAAGAACATAGAGATGGTCAAGATACTAATTTCCTCCATGAAACTCTCCTATCTACTAGCTTCCATCATCCCATAAAAAATATACCTGTAACTTGAGATTCTATGAGGGTCACTGCATGAACATCTAATATTTACATGCGCCCTCTCCCGAGTGCACTCTACTCCAAGACTTGAAGGTCTATCCCCTCTTTGCCAATATAATGCCACAAAATTACCGCGAAAGACCAAGCTATGAGTCAAAGTTGATAATGATAATTGTGTTTGGGTGATTCCTTTCGTGATGAGAGGATGTTGAGTAGGGGGTTTGGACCTTCTCCTAATAGGACGATGACCTAGCACTAGGTCATGCCTAACCTTTTCTCTGTCTTGTGCAGACTCACGACCCACCTTCTAGAATTCACCAATGTCAAAGTAGTTGACATGGTGACTCAAAATAAACTATACCCATAACTTTCTAAGGAAATACAGAATCACTTGATCCCTATTATTGTGGAGAAGTTTTTTAAACACCATAAACCACTTATCCATCCAACTATCCTTAAGTTTTTGGTGGATGCACCAATCCATACCATATCGTGTCGGGGTCCCGCGACCGCACCATCAAGCTGTGGAACACGCTCGGGGAATGCAAGTACACCATCCAGGACGCCGACGCGCACACCGACTGGGTGAGCTCCGTTCGATTCTCACCCGTTGCAGAAAGCCCCATCGTCGTCTCGGGCTCCTGGGACAGCACCGTCAAGGTCTGGAACATGACCAACTGAAAGATCCTCTACAGCTTTAACGAACACCGGGGCTATGTCAACGTCGTCTCCGTTTGCCCCGATGGGAGTCTCTGCGCCAGCGGTGGCAAGGACGGCGTGGCACATCTCTGGGAGTTGAGCACCGGGAATAGGCTCTTTTCCTACAATTGTGGCGATATCATCCATGCCCTCTGCTTTAGTCCAAACAGATTCTGGCCCTGCGTTGCCACTCAGCAAAGCATCATGTCTGCGTTGCCACTCAGCAAAGCATCATGGTCTGGGACCTCGCAACCAAGAGCCTTGTCGATGAACTCAAGCCGGAATTCAACCTCACCAATAAGGCTCAGGTCAGTTTTCTTGATATTCTCATTTTAATATTTCCTCTACTTATTTTAATATTGGCATGATTTCTGAATGCAGATTCCATATTGCGTATCTTTGACCTGGAACATCGAAGGCCAAGCCTTGTATTCGGGGTACACCGATGGCCAAATCCGGGTTTGGGTCGTTGTCGGTGGTTGAACTGTTTATGCATGGATCGATTCCCCTTCTCCTTAATATTTTGTGTTATGTCTAGTATATTGTTGAAAGCTTTACACAGTTATAATGTAAATTTGCAGTGTGGTAATTTGGCTCTCTCTGGCCATAATTTGTTTATGAAATATATATGTTGTTTATCTTTCAACCAAGATGAAATTATTCTGAAATATTTTTCATGGATACTTGTCGTTTAAAACTTGGGATCATAGTTATCTTACATCTTAACACATAGTATGTATAGTTATCTTATTATACATTATGAAGAGTTGCACTACATTAAAAGAATGTCATAATTTTTATCATTTTACTTGTGCATTTAAGAAGGTGAAAAGACTAAGTATTCATATCATTGTAACTAAAATGATGGAATCAAATGATCCACACAGAAATAGATATAACTGGTGTGACAATGTTGATGGATGTTTCCATCTCAATCACATGAGAAAATCAAGACAAAAGTATTGCTATATATCACTCAAGAAATACCATAATTGTATTGCTATATATCACGCAAGCCAACCTTTTTGATGCTTTTAAGAACCATAAAAGATTAAAAAATCATATCATATCATTTTAGTTGTGCACTTAAGAAAGTGAAAAGACTAAGTATTCATATCATTGTAACTAAAATGATGGAATCAAATGATCCACACAGAAATAGATATAATTGGTGTGAAAATGTTGATGGATGTTTCCATTGCAATCACGTGATGATGTTTATACATTCAAACTCAATCATATGGATTTTTTTTTTCTGTCACCCCAAAAATGACAAAACAAGAAACTGTGCAAATAACTAACACTCCCTATTAAACTCAACAATTACATTGATAATGCCCAACACTCCTTAAACTCAATAGTTACATTGATAATGCCCAGTGTTGTCTCTGAAAATCAAAAATGGTTTTTCCCAATGGCTTTGTAAAGATGTTTGTGAGATGGTCTCGTGAGCCACTTGAAGAGTGACAGTTACATCGATAATGCCAAGTGTTGTCTCTGAAAATCAAAAATGGTTTTTCCCAATGGCTTTGTAAAGATGTTTGTGAGATGGTATTGAAGAGTGATTTCACCATTATTGACTAGCTCGCATATGAAGTGAAAATGAGTGTCAATGTGTTTTTTTTTCTTATGAAAAACATGGTTTTTTAATAAATCAATTGGTGAAGTATTGTCACGGGTTGGATGGCATGTCATTTAATAGTCTTCGCAGCCACACAACTTGACAGGAAGTTGAGGTATCAGCAACATACATTGCCTCTACAGAAGATATTGATACAATATGTTGCTTCTTTGATGCCTAAGAACTCATATTTGTGCCCAGGTGAAAAGCATACCTTGAGGTTCTTTTTCGGTCATCTAGGTTGCCTGCAAAATCATTGTCAATGTAACCAGAAAGATGATTGTCTACAGATTGAGTGTACCATAAACCTAAATTGAGAGTGCCAACCAACATATCTTAGAATCCTTTTCGCCATCTTCCCGTGAGAATCTTTGGGAGATTCCATGAACCTGAAAACAAAATCGGCTAGATGCATACATAATATCAGGCCTAGTTGATGTAAGATACAACAAACTACCTACTAAAATTTTGTACAAAGTAGAATCCATTGTAGGGCCTTCATCTTGCTTGCTCAATTTTGTTCCTAGGGGTATAGGAGTTTCTGTTGGATTGCAATCTTCCATGCAGAATATTTTGATGATGTCTACTGCATACTTTTGTTGACAAATAAAAATCCCTTTGGTTGATTGGTCAATCTCAATCCCCAAAAACTATTTCATTATGCCAAGATCTATCATCTCAAACTCAGATGCAACAAGATTTCCAGTATATATCATGTCATCAACATAAAGACAGACAATCATAATACCTTGTTGATCTATTTTGGTGTATAGAGTTGGCTCATTTTGGCTTCCTCTAAAACCACTCTTGATCAAGTAAGTATAAATTATGGTGTACCAAGATCTTGGAGCTTGCTCTAAGCCATAGAAGGATTTCTTCAACCAATACACTTTGGCTTCAAATCCAAGTGGTTGATACACAGACTTCTTCTTCTAAGACACCATTCAAGAAAGTCGACTTGACATCCATCTGGTATACTTTCCATTTATGTTGAAATTTTATGACTAAGAGAGTCCTTAGAGTGTCCAACCTTTCTATTGGAGAAAATGTTTCACCATAATCAATGTCTGGTTGTTGTGACAATCCTTTGGCAACAAGTCTTTCTTTGTGTTTTTCAATCTGTCCCTTTTCATTGAGTTTAGTTTTGTAAACCCACTTGGCAACAATACTTGTCTTATGTCTCGGAAGACCAACAAGATCCTGTGTCTTGTTCTTGTCAATAGAATCAATTTCTTGGTTCATGTCTTGAACCCAATGTGGCTCTTTAGTTGCCTCTTTAAAATATGTAGGTTGACATGACATTAATAAAAAAATATTGTGCTGATCAATATCATCCGACTGCTGATGGATTTATCTCGAGATTAAATTTCGCTGATTTTGAAGTTCAGAGGATGAATTTTTTCTTGAAGAAGACTTGTCTTGAAAACATTCATGGATTTTGATTATCCATAGGGTGATTTTCAGACTCAATCCATAACTGATTTTCAGGAAATTTGACATCTCTGCTGAGAATGAGTTTCTTTCAAATCAAATTGTAAAGTATGTAGGCTTTGGATGTCTCACTATAGCCAACAAAAATGCATTTATCACTTCGATCATCAAGTTTCTTCCTTAATTCAGAAGGTATGTGAGTGAATGCAATGCATCAAAAGGTCCTAAGATGAGCAACCTTCAGTTTCTTCCCACTCTGTGCTTCTTGAGGGACCTTCATCTTGTCACTAGTGGTTGGGGATCTATTCAGGAGATAAACTGAGCATGCTACAACTTCAGCCCAAAATAAATTGGACAAACATTTCTATCTGAGAAGGCTTCTTTCCATGTTCATTATACTATGATTTTTCTTCTCAGCCACTCCATTTTACTGTGGCGTATAATTGGCTATGGTTTGCATGATTATGCCTTGTGATTTGCAGAAGTTTGCAAATTTTGTTGAACAATATTCTCCTCCTCCATCTGACATGAGAATATTCACATATTTCCCACTCTGTTTTTCAACTTCAACCTTGAACTCCTTGAACTTTGCAAAGGTTTCAAACTTGCATATGAGGAAATAGATCCATATTTTCCTGCTAAAATCATCAATAAATGTAAGAAAATAAAAGCTACCACCTATTGAATTTGTTTGCATTGGTCCACAGAGGTCAGTGTGAACCAGCTTAAGTGTTGTTTGGATTTAGTGGAGGACTATGGAAAGCTAGTTATCTTATGCTTTCCAACAATGCAAAACTCACATGGGGGATTTTTCTCTTTGAATATAGGTAGACCTTTGACCATGGAGTGCGTCTGCAGGAAGCTTATACTCTGAAAGGGTATATGTCCAAATCTTGCACGATGTTGGCCCTTGGTTATGGAAGGAAGCAAAGAACAAGGAAAGAAAGGTAAAAAGCAAGCTTTGTAGGAGACACAATACATGTCACTGAGTCGACGTGCTCAAAAGAGAAGGAAAGATGGAGCGAAGTGCGGAAAAGCAAGTCATTGGACAAGAAGATCAGGGATGAAAGATCAACAAGGAAGAAGGATCGTGGACAACTCAACAAGCAGAGAAATCCATCATTGGATGATTTGGAGCACCACGCGATGAAGAAGGAAAGACAGGCTAGCAAAGCTTGGAAAAAGTGGGTCAATTTGACCTAGGGTTTTAGACACCTAGGGTTTTGGTATCTAGGGTTTTGACACCTAGGTTTTGACCTAAGGCTATCGGTGAGGTATTGTAATGTATAAATAAAGGTCAACAGGACCTGGGTTGGGTTGGTCATTGAGTATTGGTATGATATTGTTGATATAGCTTTTTTGTGGAGAGAAAGGATTGTATTGTGAGATCTTCAGCTGTGTGCGAAGGTCAAGTCCTGCAGCTAGGTGCACAGGAAGGCGAGAGAAAGAGAGAGAAGAAAGAAGATCTGCTAGCTAAGAGCACAGATAAGAACTGTATGCTAGGCATTAGTTTTCCTTTTGGACGTGTTTTGGATCCTAACTTTAATCTATCCAAACACATAATAATCATCATCTTAACACATAGTATGAATAGTTATAATAATCATCATCTTAACACATACTATGAATAGTTATCTTGTTACACAGTATGAAGAGTTGCACTACATTAAAAGAATGTCATAATTTCTATCATTTTACTTGTGCACTTAAGAAAGTGAAACGACTAAGTATTCATATCATTGTAACTAAAATGATGGAATCAAATGATCCACACAGAAATAGATATAATTGGTGTGACAATGTTGATGGATGTTTCCATTGCAATCACAATATGATGTTTATACATTCAAACTCAATCATATGGATTTTTTTTTCTCTCACACCAAAAATGACAAAACAAGAAACTGTGCAAATAACTAACACTCCCTCTTAAACTCAACAGTTACATTGATAATTCTCAAGTGTTGTCTCTCAAAATCATTGAAGGGCCTTCATTGTCTCTGAAAGTAGAATCCATTGAAGGGCCTTCATTGTCTCTGAAAGTAGAATCCATTGTAGGGCCTTCATCTTGCTTGCTCAATTTTGTGCCTAGGGGTATAGGAGTTTCTATTGGATTGCAATCTTCCATGTAGAATATTTTGATGATGTCTACTGCATACTTTTGTTGAAAAATAAAAATCCCTTTTGGTCGATTGGTTAATCTCAATCCACAAAAACTATTTCATCGTGCCAAATAAAAATCCCTTTGGTTGATTGGTCAATCTCAATCCCCAAAAATTATTTCATTATGCCAAGATCTATCATCTCAAACTCAGATGCAACAAGATTTCTAGTGTATACCATGTCATCAACATAAAGACAGACAATCATAATACCTTGTTGATTTGTTTTGGTGTATAGAGTTGGCTCATTTTGGCTTCCTCTAAAACCAATCTTGATCAAGTAAGTATAAATTATGGTGTACCAAGATCTTGGAGCTTTCTTTAAGCCATAGAAGGATTTCCTCAACCAATACACTTTGGCTTCAAATCCAAGTGGTTGATCCACATAGACTTCTTCTTCTAAGACACCATTTAGGAAGGTCATCTTGACATCCATCTGGTATAATTTCCATTTATGTTGAGATTTTATCGCTAAGAGAGTCCTTAGAGTGTCCAACCTTTCTATTGGAGAAAATGTTTCACCATAATCAATACCTGGTTGTTGTGAGAATCCTTTGGCAACAAGTCTTTCTTTGTGTTTTTCAATTTGCCTCTTTTCATTGAGTTTAGTTTTGTAAACCCACTTGACACCAAAGCTTGTCTTCTGTCTCAGAAGATCAACAAGATCATGTGTCTTGTTCTTCTCAATAGATTCAATTTCTTGGTTCATGGCTTGAACCCAATGTGGCTCTTTAGCTACCTCTTTAAAATATGTAGGTTGACATGACATTGATAAAAAAATAATGCGTTGATCAATATCATCCAACTTCTAATGGATTTCTCTCAAGATTCAAGTTTGTTGATTTTGAAGTTCAGAGGATGAATTTTTGCTTGAAGAAGACTTGTCTTGAAAACATTCATGGATTTTGATTGTCCAAAGGTCCTAAGATGAGCAACATTCATTTTTTTCCCACTCCATTCTTCTTGAGGGACCTTCATCTTGACACTAGTGGTTGGGAATCTATTCAGGAGATAAATTGAGCATGCTACAACTTCAACCCAAAATAAATTGGAGAGAAGGCTTCTTTCCATGTTCATTATAGTCTGATTTTTACTCTCAGCCACTCCATTTTACTGTGGCGTATAATTGGCTATGGTTTGCATGATTATGCCTTGTGATTTGTAGAAATTTGCAAATTTTGTTGAACAATATTCTCCTCCTCCATCTGACATGAGAATCTTCACATATTTTCCACTCTGTTTTTCAGCTTTAGCCTTGAACTCCTTGAACTTTAAAAAGGTTTCAAACTTGTGTATGAGGAAATAGATCCATATTTTCCTGCTAAAATCATCAATAAATGTAAGAAAATAAAAGCTACGACCTATTGACTTTGTTTGCATTGGTCCACATAGGTCAATGTGAACCAGCTTAAGTGTTGTTTGGATTGAGTGGAGGACTGTGGAAAGCTAGTTATCTTATGCTTTCCAACAATGCAAGACTCACATGGGTGATTTTTCTCTTTGAATATAGGTAGACCTTTGACCATGGAGTGCTTTTGCAGGAGGCTTATACTCTGAAAGGGTAGATGTCCAAATATTGCACAATGTTGGCCCTTGGTTATGGAAGGAAGAGAAGAACAAGGAAGGAAAGGTAAAAAGCGAGCTTCGTGGGAGACACAGTAACTGTCACTGAGTCGAAGTGAGCAAAAGAGAAAGAAAGATGGAGCGAAGTGTGGAAAAGCAAGCCATTGGACGAGAAGATCAGGGATGATAGATCAGCAAGGAAGAAGGATCGTGGAAAACTTAGCAGGAAGAGAAAGACATCATTGGATGCTTTGGAGCACCGCACGATGAAGAAGGAAAGACATGCTGGTGAAGCCCGGAAAAAGCGGTTCAAGTTGACCTAGGGTTTTAGACGCCTAGGGTTTTGGTATCTAGGGTTTTGGCACCTAGGTTTCAACCTAATACTGTCGGTGAGGTATTGTAATGTATAAATAAAGGTCAAGAGGACCTGGGTTAGGTTGGTCATTGAGTATTGGTATGATATTGTTGATATAGATTTCTTGTGGAGAGAGAGGATTGTATTGTGAGATCTTTAGTTGTGTGTGAAGGTCAAGTCCTATAGCTAGGTGCGCAGGAAGGCGAGAGAAAGAGAGAGAAGAAAGAAGATTTGCTAGTTGAGAGTGCAGATAAGAACTATATGCTTTACCTTAATAAATCATAAGCACAGTTTTGTGGACATAGCCCTAGAGAGAGGGTGAACCACATATATTTTGTGTCGTATGTGTGATTGATGCCTGGATCTCTGTCATTGTTATATTGTTATATGCAGTCTTATGTTAAATCAGATCTATAGCTGCACAAGATAGACCTAGTTGATAAGTGATATATGAATGTTGTATTATTGTTGTGATAGATCCACTTGATATTCCCGTGGTTGTAGACATTTATGTCTTGAAACCCCCTCGCTCTTAGCTGCTTCGGGTGAGACTACATCTTCTTCACAGGTGCTTCCGAAAGGGCCAGTAGCTAGGGCTTGTTGGTGTGCTCTTGGAGTGAACCTCGGGTCTGCCCCTATGCCAACACACACCAAATCATAGTTTCATTGGGGGTGGATGCACTTTGTGCATAAGATTGGGTCAGATTTGTAGTCTTAAGGGTCAAGGGAAACATTCTATTCCTAGTCATGTGGATTTCAGAAATCAATTTTCTGTTGGGAGGTTTTTCATATATCCTGCACGATGCTCCTTCAAAAAGTACCTTATAGCCATTTTCAGCTAGTTGTACTACACTTTACATATTATATTTCAAATCTAGAACATGATAGAAATCGTTTATCTATTTCTTTACATCTTGTTTAGTGAGAATAGGTATTGTTCCTTTTCCTTGAAATTTTACTAAAGAGACATCTCCAAGTGTAATGTCAGATGAAGTAGAAGAATCAATGCAAGAAAGTAAATCTAAATATTTGTTACATGTCATGTGATTGTTGCATCCATTATCCAGCAACCAGAGGTCCTTGTGGTGTTCTTCAGTTTTGTGACATGAGAGAAACAACCCACAGTATGAAGAGTTGCAGTACATTCAAAGAAATATTATAATTGTATTGTTATATATCACTCAAGCCAACCTTTGAGATGCTTTTAAGAACCTTAAAAGATTAAAAAATCATATCATATCATATCATTTTAGTTGTGCACTCAAGAAAGTGAAAAGACTAAGTATTCATATCATTGTAAGTAAAATGATGGAATCACATGATCCACACATAAATAAATATCATTGGTGTGACAATGTTGATGGATGTTTCCATTGCAATCACACGAGGAAACAAGTATAAAAGAAATATAAATAATTGGTGTGACAATGTTGATGGATGTTTCCATTACAATCACATGGGAAAATTAAAAGAAAAGTATTTTAAAAGAAATTGATATCATTTTACTTGTGCACTTAAGAAAGTGAAAAGACTAAGTATTCATATCATTGTAACTAAAATGATGCAATCAAATGATCCACACAGAAATAGATATAACTGATGTGACAATGTTGATGGATGTTTTCATCTCAATCATATGAGAAAATTAAAACAAAAGTATTCTAAAAGAAATTGATATCATTGATGTGGTAAATGATGGATAATTTATATTCTAGTTGGGTTAATGGATGATGTTTATACATTCAAACTCACTCATATGGATCTTTTTTCTCTCATCCAAACACATATCACTCATATGGATCTTTTTTCTCTCATCCAAACACATAATTAGCATCATCTTAACACATAGTATGAATAGTTATCTTACTACACAGTATGAAGAGGTGCACTACATTCAAAGAAATATCATAATTGTATTGTTATTTATCACTCAAGCCAAGCCAAGACAACCTTTGAGATGCTCTTAATAACCTTAAAAGATTAAAAAATCATATCATATCATTTTAGTTGTGCACTCAAGAAAGTGAAAAGACTAAGCATTCATATCATTGTAACTAAAATGATGGAATCACATGATCCACACAGAAATAGATATCATTGGATCTTTCCATTGCAATCACATGAGGAAAAAAGTATAAAAGAAATAGATATCATTAGTGTGACAATGTTGATGGATGTTTCCATTGTAATCACATGAGGAAACAAGTATAAAAGAAATAGAAATAATTGGTGTGACAATGTTGATGGATGTTTCCATTGCAATCACATGGGAAAATTAAAAGAAAAGTATTTTAAAAGAAATTGATATCATTGATGTGGTAAATGATGGATAATAGGATGTTGGGTAGATATTCTAGTTGGGTTGTCACATTGATTATTAATGGATGATGTTTATACATTCAAACTCACTCATATGGATATTTTTTCTCACCCAAAAAATGACAAAACAAGAAACTGTGCAAACAGTCACACAGTGTTGATGATGCAGACGTCTTGGCTCCCTACGTCTGCTCACAGGATCGTTCGATTTCCAAGTGAGCTGGATTGGCTCCTTTGATTCCCTACTGGAATCACTGTTAAAATCAGCATCCACAGTTCCTTCTCTTATCCCACATGTCTCTTCTGCATTTAACCGTGATCTTCCCCGACTCAGTTTCGGGTTTCGGGACTTTATGGTTCCCGATGTCAAAAGTCCCCTGTCCTCGTGGACTCCTGAACTCTGAAATACCGATGCGCTCCCTTTTGGCCTTAGCCCATCCTGGCTATGCCCTGGTCCATGTGACCGCTTCTTATAAGCCCGCAACCTTACCTCCTTTTCGGGGTTTCAGGCTTTCTAATGCCGAAATACATAAACCTCATGTCAATAGGATTCCCGATTCTCCGAATCCCTATTTCCCGATGTAACTCTCCTATTGGGACCTTTCCTGAAGGCTTCGATCACTACCACGGGCCCCCTCAATATGGACGGTCCTGATCACCTCTCGCGATTTCGAGACTTGGAGTGTCTCAACTTCCTCGACCTCGAGAACTCTGATATCCCGGGTGCCGATTCTCCTCTATGCTCACTGCTGGCCCCACAAATGTCACTTCGCTCATTTCGGGGTTTTGGACTTCGCGATTCCAAAATTTATGGACTCCTTGTCCACGGAATCCCCGATATGTCGATCCCCGACTTTCTTTGGATCTTCGACACGCATCCTAAATGGATGAACGATTTATATTTCTCCCGGGATTTTCACTATGAAAATTCCCGAAGACTTGTCCTCATGACTCCCGATTTCACGAACGTCGATATCCCGATGATTCAATCCTTTCGAGACTTCCACCCTCCTGTTCACAAAGCTTTAACCCCTGTGCAACTCCAGTCAATCCAACGGCTAACGGGTATCTATGGGAACATCCGACGGTCCCCAATCTCCTGGGCTTGCATCTTGGAAACCCAGTCGTAACCTCCTCACTCCTTCACCAGATCTGACGGCTGATGGGATTTTTCTCTAGATCTGACGATGTAGATCGTTTCTTCCCATGCACTCACTCCTGAGCTTCCTTCCTAGATGTGAGATCTTCAACGGTCCATATCTCTTTCTCCAGCCGATCCGATGGCTATTGTGCTCTCCCTCCTGAGCTTGCACAATGTCTTCCAAGACTTGGAAGAATTTCAATCTTCCAAAGGCTTCAACCTTGGCCTTCCTTCTCCTCTGCGAACTCTTTGACTTTGAGTTTTTGCTGCGCGCGTGGAAATGCTAACTCCTCCTAGGATTTTCTTCAAATCCTTGAAGATTTGACCTCTACACTCCTATAGAGTTCTTGCACACTGAAGTGCTATCTCTTCTGAGCTTCTGCACTCCTTGTAGTTACAACTTTGTGCCAGAAAGCACTCGCCCTCCTGAGCTTTTCCTTGAATCCCCAAGGGATTCTTTGACTTCTACGTCTCTGCAAAGTCTTCACGCACACAATGTGTTGTCTCTCCTGATATTCTCAAGTGCTCAGGCCCCTAAGGGATTTTATCCTTCTTTCTTCTCCCACAGATGGAGAATGTAATTCCCTCCTGGCTATTTCTCTCTCAAGAAACCTCTTGCTAAGTGCTTCAGGGTGTTCAACAACCCGGTGAAGATCCCTCAATGGATTCTTCCCTCAATTACAGAACTCAAGGGTTCTCTTCTCCCTGTGCCTATCTACACAATGTCTCACTACCCACCTGGCAGAGTATCTTCTCACAAAACATCCAGTAGTTCTGCCCTCTGTGCACTCCTTGCACCTGCTCAATGCCCACCTGGCAGATCTCTTCAGAATTCTCAGTGATTCTGGTTCTTCCTGAACTCACAACCAAGTTCTATGTCAATGCACCACTGTGCATATGCTCAATGACCACTTAGCAGATCTCTACAGAATCCTCAGTGATTTTGTCTACAACCATGTTCTTCTCCCACAACCTAGCCTCATGAGGTGTTCAACAACCTCACAGGTCTTTTCCTAAGTTGTTGATTTCAGTTTCTGTGGCCACCTGGCACATCTTTGTCTGAATCCGCAGAGTTTAGAAATGCATCCCCTATGCACGGCTATCAGAACCCGCAGTGTTCTGTCACACCCTCCTGGTGTGAAGCCTCAAAGACCCCAAGCCTGAAGATCAAACACACCCCTGCAAATGTACGATAACAGCATACATCTACAACATACATTCATATCATAAAATAGAACACACCAAGGCATCCACATAATACAGGAATACATGTAGGAAAAACTGCTTCTGTTTATATTAAAATGGCAAATGCCTGTTTATACAAGGTGTTCTTGAGCACGACCTGTAACAAGGTCTCGTTTCCTCTCTCTTCTGCTCTCTACTCGCAGCTTCTCTTCTCTATTCCATCCACCTACAAAAAATGAGATCCTAAATCTCTTTTACCTGAGGGGGCTCTTCGAGCTCTTCCCTCCAACCTACCTACCCTATTCAATTACATTGAATGGGTTGTCTAGTCCAGCATCTGGATCTAGATCTCAGCCTTACAAACATTTAAGGCCTATCTTATCTACAACATGCGCAAAGGCATGACTTCATGGCTCAACATCCTAAGCATTTAGTTACATTGAATTCAAATCAAAATGAGGACATACCTCTCTCTTCAACGCACGATTTGAATTTGCTGACGTGGTTTTCTAGCTGGCTGGATGATGTGGAGAGATGCTCCTACATCATACTCCTCAGCTGCAAAATTCATGAGCTCCTTCTCATGAGATTCCCATCTCTGATGTTGAAATCCTCCTGGATCCCAAATCATCCTTTGGAACTGTTCTTCTGCTCCGTCTCTTCACTACTGATGTTGTTGCTGCTGCGCTGCTTCTTCCTCTCTGCTCAACTTCTCCTCGCTGGTAGTTTCTGCTGACCGAATTATCAGCCTTCTGATCTCCTCGATCACTACATCCATTTGCTCCAGTGGCTGGTCCTGTTTTTGCAGTCTCCCCAGCTACAAAATTTTTTGGCTCATGGGCAGATCACTGTGATCTCCCATGCCTTCTTCATCAGCTTCCAAATTCACCTATTGGATGTGCACGCTCTGCACTTTCACCCTTCTCTCCAGGGCTTCAATCTTCTCCCACAGATCAGCAAAGCAAATGCTGTCTGCCTCTTCTTCTTCTGCTGCTGCAAACTCCCATGTTGCAGTCCTTTCAGTCTCCTGGCTGAAAATACTAAGCCATTCCTCAGAATGCTCATCATCCTCTCCGTCTGCTTCTTCTGTTGTCAACTTCAGTGCTACAGCTTCCTCAGCTTCCTGGCTGAATGCATTGAGACACTCCTCAGAATGCTCATTTTCCTTTCCGTCTTCTTGGGCAGCTTCCAAAGTCTGCTCCAATTCTTCTTCCTTGACAGTCCCAGTTGACTATTCTTCTGCTATTGCTGCACCTACAACACGGATTTCTGCCTCCTTCTAGGCAAGTGGTAGGAATATCTGAATTCCTCCAATCATCAGAAGATCCCTCAAATCCTCCTCCTCTATCAGCTGCACATGCTTATCTAAACCCATCTTTGAGCTCACCTGCTCTGTCAGCTCTTCTAGCCAATTCTGACTCACTTCTGAGTTCATGAGACCCTCAGATAATCTCATCTGCTCATCCCTGCCCACCTAGAAATATGGGATGTCTCTATTGTCCTCATGGCATATTATGAGATCAATTGATCCCATTTTCATCACCACCCCTTGCTAAATTGAACTCACCTCCGAGTCTATGAGACCTTCAGATAGTCTCGAATGCTCATCTCTGCCCACCTGACAATCTGAGATGTTTCCACTGCCCTCCTGGCAGTCTTCGAGATCTCGCAATGACCTCATATCATTGCCCAGCTGGCAATGTGAAATTCCTCAGTTGTCCTCCTAAAAGTCTCTGAGATCCCGCAGTGATCTCAACTCGTTGCCTCCCTGGAAACATGGAATTTCATCTCTGCCCTCCTGGCATATTATGATATCTTTGACTGATCCCATTTTACTTTCTTCATTGAGACCTCTCCCAGTCTCTAGTTCACACATCTGAACCATTTCCTCTTCTGGTCCATTGAGGTTTTCAGCATACCTCAACCACCCTCTTAACAGCCTGCGCTACCTTCTAACCATCAACTCCTTGACTGGCCATTTTATCTTTGGCTTCTTCATGGGCCATTCACGCATCCATATCGACCTCTTATCCTGCCGCATCTCAATTTCACTTTCATCCAATCTCATGTTCATCTCAGCGAGTTCTTCATCCCATTATGCGTCACTCATCAGCTCTAGGTCCTTTCTTCCAGAAAATCTACGGCCTTCAGTAGCCATGTCGTTGTCCCTTTCTGCTCTCCTAGCAAACCTGTTGCTGTCACTCTGCATCCCTGAGTGTCCCAGCTTCATCCTCCATAGTCCTCCCGACTGTCTATGGACTGTTTCCTACCTGCGAACAATCCTTACAAAGTTTCCAATGCTCTGTCTTCCTTTACCTTCTCACTTCACCTGAAATATACAAGTGAAGTCCCTGCTCTGATATCACTTGATGCAGTGTATCAGAGTGCTCTTTACTCTTATGCCTCCCTCGCCTGAAATATACAGACAAGGATAAAGCTCTGATACCACTTGATGTAGACATCTCGGCTCCCTACGTCTGCTCACAGGATCGTTCGATTTCCAAGTGAGCCGGATTGGCTCCTTTGATTCCCTACTGGAATCAATGTTAAAATCCACATCCATAGGTCCTTCTCTTATCCCACATGGCTCTTCTGCATTTAACCGTGATCTTTCCTGACTTAGTTTTGGTTTTCGGGACTTTATGGTTCCCGATGTCAAGAGTCCCCTATCCTCGTGGACTCCCGAACTCCAAAATACCCATGCGCTCCCTTTTGGCCTTAGCCCATCCTGGCTATGCCCTGGTCCATGTGACCGCTTCTTATAAGACCACAGCCTTACCTCCTTTTCGGGGTTTCGAGATTTTTAATGTCAAAATACATAAACCCCGTGTCATCAGGATTCCCGATTCTCCAAATCCCGATTTCCCAATGTGACTCTCCTATCGGGACCTTTCCCGAAGGCTTCGATCATTGCCACACGTCCCCTCAAAATGGATGGTCTTGATCGCCTCTCACGATTTTGAGACTTGGAGTGTCCCGACTTCCTCGACCTCGAGAACTATGATATCCCAGGTGTCGATTCTCCGCTATGCTGACAGCTGGCCCCACAAATGGCACTTCCCTCCTTTCAGGGTTTCGGACTTCACGATTCCAAAATGTATGGACTCCTTGTCCATGGAATCCCCGATATGTCAATCCCCGAATTTCTTCGGATCTTCGACACGTGTCCTAAATGGATGAACGGTTCAGATTGCTCCCAGTATTTTCACTGTGAAAATTCCCGAACACTCGTCCTCGTGACTCCCGATTTCGCGAACGTTGATATCTCGATGAGTCAATCCTTTCGGGAAATCCACCCTCCTGTTCACGAAGCTTTAACCCCCGTGCAACTCCATTCAATCCAACGACTGACGGGTATCTATGGGAACATCTGACGGTCCCCAATCTCCTGGGCTTGCATCTTGGAAACCTGGTCGTAACCTCCTCGCTCCTTCACCAGATCTGATGGCTGACGGGATTTTTCTCTATATCTGACGATGTAGATCATTTCTTCCTGTGCGCTCACTCTTGAGCTTCCTTCCTGGACGTGAAATCTTCAATGGTCTAGATCTCTTTCTCCAGCCGATCCAATAGTTGCTGCGCTCTCCCTCCTGAGCTTGCACACTATCTTCTGAGACTTGGAAGAATTTCAATATTCCAGAGGCTTCAACCTTGGCCTTCCTTCTCCTTTGCAAACTCTTCGACTTTGAGTTTTTGCTGCGCGCGTGGAAACACTAACTCCTCCTGGGATTTTCTTCAAATCCTTGAAAATTTGACCTCTACACTCTTGTAGAGTTCTCACACACTAAAGTGCTATCTCTTCTGAGCTTCTGCACTCCTTGCAGTTATGACTCTGTTCCGGAAAGAACTTGCCCTCCTGAGATTTTCCTTGAATCCCCAAGGGATTCTTTGACTTCTACGTCTCTGCAGAGTCTTCACACACACACAGTGTTGTCTCTCCTGAGCTTCTCAAGCACTCAGACCCCTAAGGGATTTTATCCTTCTTTCTTCTCCCACAGATGGAGAATGTAATGCCCTCCTGGATATTTCTCTCTCAAGCAACCTCTTTCTGAGTCCTTCAGGGTGTTCAACAACCCTGTGAAGATCCCTCAATGGATTCTTCCCTCAATTACAGAACTTAAGGGTTCTCTTCTCCCTGTGCCTATCTACACAATGTCTCACTGACCACCTGGCAGAGTATCTTCTCATAGAACGTCCAACAGTTCTGCCCTCTGTGCACTCCTTGCACCTGCTCAATGCCCACCTAGAAGAGCTCTTCAGAATCCTTAGTGATTCTGGTTCTTCCTAAACTCACAATCGAGTTTTATGTCAATGCACCACTGTGCATATGCTCAATGCCCACTTAGCAGAGCTCTACAGAATCCTCAGTGATTTTGTCTACAACCGTGTTCTTCTCCCATAGCCTAGCCTCCTGAGGTGTTCAACAACCTCACAGGTCTTTTCCTGAGTTGTTGATTTCAGTTTCTGTGCCCACCTGGCACATCTTTGTCTGAATCTGCAGAGTTCAGAAATGCATCCCCTGTGCACGGCTATCAAAACCCGCAGTGTTCTGTCACACCCTCCTGGTGTGAAGCCTCAAAGACCTCAAGCCTGAAGATCAAACACACCCTTGCAAATGCACGATAACAACATACATCTACAACATACATTCATATCATAAAATAGAACACACCAAGGCATCCACATAATACAGAAATACATGCAGGAAAAACTGCTTCTGTTTATATTAAAATGGAAAAAGCCTATTTATACAAGGTGTTCCTAAGCACAGCCTATAACAAGGTCTCGACTCCTCTCTCTTCTGCTCTCTAATCGCATATTCTCTTCTCTATTCCATCCACCTACACAAAATGAGATCCTAAATCTCTTTTACCTTAGGGGGCTCTTCAAGCTCTTCCCTCCAACCTACCTACCCTATTCAATTACATTGAATGGGCTGTCTAGTCCAGCATCTGGATGTAGATATCATCCTTACAAACATTTAAGGCCTATCTTATCTACAACCTATGCAAAGGCACGGCTTCACGACTCAACAACCTAAGCATTTAATTACATTGAATTCAAATCAAAATAAGGACACACCTCTCTCTTCAACGCGCGATTTGAATTCGTTGATGTGGCCGTCTGGCTGGCTGGCTGATGTGGAGAGATGGTCCTGCATCAGTTGAGGTTATCACTAACACTCCCTCTTAAACTCAACAGTGTTGAGGTTATCACTAACACTCCCTCTTAAACTCAATAATTACACTGATAATGCCCAAGTGTTGTGTCTGAAAATAAAAAATGGGTTTTCCCAATGGCTTTGTAAAGATGTTTGTGAGATGGTCTCATGAGCCACAAAATTGAAGATGGATTTCACCATTATTGATTAGATCGTGTATGAAGTGAAGGCAAGTTTCAATGTGTTTACTTTTCTTATGAAAAACATGGTTTTTTAATAAAGAAATTAGTGAAGTATTGTCACAGAAGATAGGGGTTGGTTGATATGTCATTTAATAGTATGCACAGTCACACAACTTGAAAGGAAGTTGAGGTATCAGAGACATACTTTGCCTCTGCAAAATATATTGATACAATGGGTTGCTTCTTTGATGCCTAAGAAATCATATTTGTGCCCAGGTGAAAAGCATACCTTGAGGTTATTTTTTGATCATCTAGGCTACCTGGAAAATCACTATCAGTGTAACCAGAAAGATGATTATCTGCAGACTAAGTGTACCATAAAAAAAAATTGAGAGTGCCAGCCAATATGTCTCAGAATCCTTTTCGCCATCTTCTAGTGAGAATATTTGGGAGATTCCATGAACCTGGAAACAAAGTCGGTCGGCTGCATACAAAATATTAGGAGTTTTTGTTGGATTGCAGTCTTCCATGTCGAATATTTTGATGATGTCTCTTGCATACTTTTGTCGACAGACAAAAATCCCTTTTCTTGATTGGTCAAGCTCAATCCCCAAAAAATATTTCATTATGCCAAGATCTGTCATCTCAAACTCAGATGCAACAAGATTTCTAGTATATATCATGTCATCAACATAAAGAGAGACAATCAAAATACCTTGCTAATTTGTTTTGGTGTATAGAGTTGGCTCATTTTGGCTTCTTCTAAAACCACTCTTGATCAAGTAAGTATCAATTATGGTGTACCAAGATCTTGGAGCTTTCTTTAATCGATACAAGGATTTCTTCAACCAATACACTTTGGTTGGCTGCTCTTTGGCTTCAAATCTAGGTGGTTGATCCACATGGAATTATTCTTCTAAGACACCATTCAAGAAGGCCAACTTGACATGCATCTGGTATACTTTCCATTTATGTTTATATTTTATGGATAAGAGAGTCCTTACAGTGTCCAACCTTTCTACTGGAGAAAATTTTTCACCATAATCAATGTGGTTGCCGTGAGAAGCCTTTGGCAACAAGTCTTGCTTTGTGTTTTTTAGTATGCCCCTTTTCATTGAGTTTAGTTTTGTCAACCCACTTGACACCAATACTTGTCTTATGTCTGGGCAGATCAACAAGATCCCATGTCGTGTTCTTCTCAATAGAGTCAATTTCTTGGTTCATGGCTTGAACCCAATGTGGCTCTTTAGTTGTCTCTTTAAAAGATGTAGGTTGACATGACATTAATGAAAAAATATTGCGCTAATCAATATCATCCAACTGTTGATGGATTTCTCTCAAGATTCAAGTTCGTTGATTTTGAAGTTCAGAGGATAAATTTCTTCTTGAAGAATACTTGTCCTGAAAATTTTCATGGATTTTGATTGTCCATAGGGTGATTTTCAGACTCAATCCATAACTGATTTTCAAGAAATTTGGCATCTCTACTGAGAATGAGTTTCTTTGAAATTGAATTGTAGAGTATGTAGGCTTTGGATGTCCCACTGTAGGCAACAAAAATGCATTTCTCACTTTGATCATCAAGTTTCTTCCTCAATTCGGAAGGTATGTGAGCAAATGCAATGCATCCAAAGGTCCTAAGATGAGAAGCATTCAGTTTTTTCCCACTCCATGCTTCTTGAGGGACCTTCATATTGACACTAGTGGTTGGGGATCTATTCGGGAGATAAATTGAGCATGCTACAGCTTCAGCCTAAAATAAATTGGACAAACATTTCTCTCTAAGAAGGCTTCTTTCCGTGTTCATTATAGTCTAATTTTTCCTCTCAGCCACTCCATTTTAATGTGGCGTATACCTGGCTATGGTTTGCATGATTATGCATTTTGATTTGCATAAATTTCCAATTTTTGTTGAACAATATTCTCCTCCTCCATATGACATGAGAATCTTCACATATTTCCCACTCTGTTTTTCAGCTTCAGCCTTAAACTCCTTGAACTTTGCAAATGTTTCAAACTTGTGTCTGAGTAAATAGATTCATATTTTCCTACTAAAATCATCAATAAATGTTAGAAAATAAAAGCTACCACCTATTGACTTTGTTTGCATTGGTCCACATAGGTCAGTGTGAACTAGCTTAAGTGTTGTTTGTATTGAGTGGAGGACTGTTGAAAGCTAGTCCTCTTACGCTTTCCAAGAATGCAAGACTCACATGGGGGATTTTTCTCTTTGAATATAAGTAGACCTTTGACCATGGAGGGATTATGTAGGAGGCTTATACTATGAAAGGGTAGATGTCCAAATCTTGCATGTCATATCATAGTTTCATTGGGGGTGGATGCACTTTGTGCATAAGATTGGGTCAGATTTGCATTCTTAAGGGTCAGGGGAAACATTCTATTCCTAGTCATGTGGATTTCAGAAATCAATTTTATGATGGGAGGTTTGTCATATATCCTACATGATGCTCCTTCAAAAAGTACCTTATATCCATTTTAAACTAGTTTTCCTACACTTAACATATTATGTTTCAGATCTAGAACATGATAGACATCGTTTATGTATTTATTTACTTCGTGTTTAGTGAGAATAGGTATTGTTACTTTTCCTTGAACTTTGACTAAAGAGTCATCTCCAAGTGTAATGTCAAATGAAGTATAGGAATCAATGCAAGAAAGTAAATCTAAATATTTGTTACATGTCATGTGATTGTTTCATCCATTATCCAGCAACCAGAGGTCCTTGTGGTGTTCTTCAGTTTTGTGACATGAGAGAAACATCCCATCTTAGGTGTCTCCTTCATGATTTGAGACATGTGCTCTACATGAGTGTTGATCTGCTTTTTTCTTCCTGCATTCTTATTCATAGTGCCCATATTTTTTGTAGTAATAGCATTGTATGCTTGCTTTGTCATTTGATCTCCTCCCTTTGCCTCTTTGAGGATGGAAATTCTAATTCTAATTTTGATGTGTGTGACCTTCACTTGAGTGATGGTTTCTTGGAATTCTCTCTGTTCCTCTGCCTCTCCCTTTGTTGAAAGAGAATTGTGTATTGAAGGCATTGGCTATTGACTCATCTTCTAGATGTAGTCTAGTCTCATGTGACAACAAAGAACCCATGAGTTCATCAGTTGAAAAATTTGACAGATCCTTGGATTCAAGGATGGCTGTAACAACCATATCAAAATTCTTTGGAATACTTCTAAGGACTTTCTCAACAATCCTTTGATCAGGGATGGATTTACCAGTCAACCTGATCTGGTTTACAATTCCCATGACACTAGTCATAAATTGATCAACATTTTCAGACATTGTCATTTTTAAAGTCTCAAAATGTGTTCTCAAGGTCTACAGCTTGATTGTTTTGACCTTATCATTTCTCTGGTAGGTTGTAATGAGAATGTACCAATCCTATTTTAAGGTAATATCACCTATGATTTTTGAGAAAATCGAATCATCCATTCAGTTTTGAATCCATAACTTGGCCTTATTCTCTCTTTTCCTATGTTCTGCCTTAGCAGTTCTCTTTTGATTGTTCATGGCAGCTAGATCTGTTAGATCTGGTTCCACATAGCCAAGATCCACTAAATCCCAACACTCATGTGATTGTAAGAAAGATCTCAGTATGAGAGACCAAAATTCATAGTTCTTTCCAAGAATAATTGGCCCTTTTGTTGATCCTAAATTCTTAGAGGTGGCCATTTTTGTAAAAAAAAATCAGAATAGAAAACAAGGTGTTAGTATTGTTTACGATTTTTATTAGGGATAAAGAAACACCTTTGATATCTCTTGATGAAATAAAATAGGTTCTCTTCATGTTAATTGCATGTAAAACTATGTCCTCGAGGGTCCAAACACACCAATGAAGTTTGAGTGCTAGCCCTTTTGTTTTTTAAAATTCAATCTACACGAAATTTCTTGTTTCCTAGTATCGATCTTGCTACATCTGACTATCCAAGCATAAGATATTATATATTTAGATCTTTGAGTTGCATTATTTATTGATTGTAACCCTTTAATGGTGAAATACGGGTGCTCTGGGGCTTCCTCTTTATTGAAAAAAATACTTAACGTTAAACCTTCATATGACCAAGGGAAGAGAACCAGGTGCTTCGGGGCTTCGATGATTTTTAATCTGTTAAGACCTTAGTTCATCTAAATTGGTGAGTGGGTGAAGTCCCGAAGAAGAGAAAATATCAACTGTCCTCTTTGATCTGAGATCAACGACCCACAATTACTTCTGGACTCCGGGCTTCAGAGCCTTCCACCGCTCTAATTCACAATACTCATGAAGTGTCAAAGTGGTTAAATGCACAGATCTAATGGTCCTCAGACCTTAGAAAACCAACAGACAAGAAATTTTTCGGGACTCTAGCCTTTGGGAGTTCCCTTCTTCTAACAAGCACAAAGATTCGGAGTGTCGAATCTCCTAAGTAACGAGAAGATACGATACTTTCTCCAAGTGTCCACCCAAATGGACGGTTGGGATCTACTTCATAATCTTGGGACTCGAGAGTTCTAATATTCACGTGTTAACCTTCCATGGTTTCGTATATGTCGACACGTTCCCTTAACCACCAACGATTAATATTTTTTTCAGGCTCCAGTAAGTTCTCGCCCCAATGCTTCACTTGGCAAACCCTCCAGAGTGATAAGCCTTTGAAGTAATGGATCTAGCACCATGTGTCCTCATTGATGGAGGGTCCAGATGAACTTTGGCCTTTGGGCCTCCAATATTTCTCACTCCACACTTCCAACTTTATTTTGAAGTGTTTATCCTTCAGAACATAGGATCTCCTTCCACAAGTCCAGCATGATCAATGGCCTAGATTTACTCTGGCTCTTCGGAGCTTCGAGCGTCTGGTGACCCTTATCACCTGTGCTCTAATTCCTATAAAGTATGAGATCTCCTGACACGTATCTACTGGATCCCATGGTCTCGATTTGCTTCAACTCCCAGGACTTCGGGATTCTAGTCTCCTTTGCACATAGGCCCGAAAACGTCTGGACTCGCGGAGTCCGAATGACTCCAATTATTAAAACTTGCGCACCTTTACTTGATCGAACGACTACTGTTGCTCGCGACTAGATCTAACGGGTGATATTTGTTTGGCTCCTCTGCGTGCTCCACAATTTACCTGGGATTGATCTAATGGCCTAGATCTGTTCTAGTGACTGATCTAATGGATGTTGTAGCTTCTCCTCTACTACTTATGCATTTTCCTCTTGAAGAAAGGATTTCACAAATTCTTAAATGTTATTCCTTTGAATCTCCTTCTCCAGGGTTTCCTCCACACATTGTGAGGTCTCTTGCACTCCTTTTTGGAGGAATGCTCTTTGTTGGTGCAAGTTTGATCAGTCTAGGGTCCTTCTCAGGTTACCAACAAAAGGCACTGAGTAGTCCAGAGTGATATAATTTTCATCTCCCTTGAAGAGAAGAAGTCTCACCTGAAGCGCTGCTGAGACCAATAGATAACGAAGGGTAAGGAAAAGACTTAGGAGGATTCACAGAACCTTCAGGACTCATCCTGATCTTGCACAAGATATCTACCTATCCAATCGATATGGATATTATATGTGCAAGAATCAAACCTACTTATGTTGCAGAAAATCATTTAAACACTGAACCATCATGAGGAACTTATAAACCATAAATAAATATTGTAATGCATGAATAAAACATAAGAAGACATATCATATTTTGAAAATTTAGGTCCTTTATATTATCTTCAAAATCTTCCTTCATTTACAATCTTAAAACCATACAATAGTGCTCTATTACAGACTTTTTTCTTTGGAATCATGTCACAGAGCTCTAATTCTCAAAAGACGTACATACTACGTTACAGACTCAAACCTTTTCTTGACCCAATCGGCAACAACCTAATAGAGAGGGAAAGATCAAGTTGAACTCGATCACAATTCAGATCAACTCATAGCTAACCCTTTTACAATCATGTTCATCCCTATATATATAGGCTAGGTTGTGTCTTGTCATAAGCATGTCCTTGAGAATTCAATTGGGTTTCCACTTAAGAGTTCTGATTATGTAATGTTAATTCCAAACTTGTTTTGAATATGAATTTTACTACATTATTGTTAGAAACCAAAATGGTTCTAGTGGTAATTATAAATGAAGAGAAGTAAAGAAATTTAGAGAGGTTATTCCCCAGTGCTTAAGGGAGGAGGGTCCTAGCACAACATAGAGTGGTATAAGAAATATTTTAAAACTATATTGTTATTGGTTGAGTATGTGAATTTTCGAATGTCCAATATTACATGTCTGTGCAAATTGTTTGACAAAATTCCTTTGTGAGCACTATGTTGATTTCGTCAAGTTAGATACTCATAATGATGAGATAATGGTTAAGATTTTTATGATAGGATAGAATTGTGTCTCTAGGATTTATTATGGAGTGAATCTTCTATGATTATGAGAAGTTGGTGACCAAATATAATGGAGTAGGGAAAATATGGATTTTCCTATATCTTATCAATGAGATTTAAGTATTAATTGTCAGTCAGTCCATTTGGATGAACTATTTTACAATAAATTATCGACCAAGAGATCATAAACTAATGAAGTGTAATGAAAATTATATGTAGTTACTAGTTTTTATCTAATCATGCAAAAGGAAAGTAAATTGTATACTGGTTCAGCTGCAGAAAGAATAGAGTATTGCTAAAAAATGCAAAACAATGTTACAAAGAATACATAAGTAATTATCAAATGTATAACCAACAATCAACTAGACTTTCATGATACTTCCTCAATCATTTAACACCACGAAGTTCCTTGTTGATGATAACAATCAATTATTCAATTGGTGGTTGTGAAATCAGTTGCTCATGTGCAAAGCAAAAATGAATTCATTGTAGAAAATAAATAACAAAATTAAAAATCACACAACTCAAATAAATGAAATCAAAATACCATAAATTAAAGGAATAGTCTGCTCCTCCATAGGGGGCCCTCTTGATTTGGGTTACACTATTTAACTAAATCATATAAGACTAAGTTCTATAAAATGCAGATTAATAACTCATGAATATGTAAGTAACCAGAGGCTTATATTAATCAACAAATGAGTTTTACAACAATTCAATTACAGAGTACAACAATGGTAACTCTCTCTAAGGATTTTATCACTGATATTTATACAATGAGAATAGGATCACTCGGATCCATATCATATGGATCTCTTGATACAATGCATATTAAATATCTCATGTGAAGATTTTAAAATCAAATATGGATCAATTGTGGATGCTTGGATTCAATCTTGATTATCCACTAATAGATAAATTCATTTTAATATTCATGGATTTCTTAAATACAATTGTGCTCTATCCCATGCCTTGATTTGTTGTAGATGGTATTGCACAATTTCACCACGTGTACATGTTGATTGTAGCTTTGAATTAACCCATGCTCCATGTTGGAAGATCCAAAGGCCAAACAAACACATGGATGAGCTTTGTGGATCCTTTTAACACTTCCCAAATGTCCTAGTTCCATGCAATGTTCACCACAACCCTGAAGATGGACAACTATGTTTCATACGTGTGTCTAAGTAATAGTCTATAGAACTGTAATATGAGTTTCTATAGAATCAAGATATTTTGTAGCTACTCATTATAATAATGATTAATTAAATCAAGCTTCCATTAAGAAGTATGGAATTAGCATAAGAATAGAGAATTTTACCTGTAACCCTCTTCAATGCATATATTCTATAGTTGAGCATGTTTAAGTGGAAGAAAGGAGTAAAGCATAATACAAAAAAGGCATATATAGGTTGTGAATGGGAATAAAATATAGATCTATGATAAAATGATTTGATTTTGAGGAATCAACATGTTCCCCACAAGGAATATTTTGCATGTCCTCATGCAACCAAAATGATTATGCTCCCTTTGTCAAAATTTCAAAAATTTGGTCCCCTTCCTCAGGTTTTGTCTAAGGAATATATCAAAATGTTCAAGCCTATGGCTTGACCCTGTCCACTTATTTATTTTTCTAGCTTAGTCCTTAATCTTTTGATATTAATCCTTCTAAGCCTACTCTGCATATACAACTTTCTGGCTTTAAGTGATATCAACTTCTTTCTAGATTCTAGTTGCTCCTTATCTCTTTACAATTATGAAATACTAGCTTTTAAGGATGAGTTTTATAACTTGATATGATTATTAAGGAGTGTTATCTCTTTGATTTCTTCCTTTAAATTCTTAACCCTTTTTGTTGATTAATTGGGTTGGTTGTCATTGATGTAAACCCTTGAAGAAAGTCTGGTAGCAAATTTCGGTAGCACAAAGCTTTGAGTAATGGACTCAAGTTTGTTTGATGTATAATGGTATGAGTTTTGATATATTTGCAGGTGAGACTATTCTATATGGATAGTACATGTCATGCCATTTATGGTGGTATGTGGATTCAATCTTGATTATCCACTAATAGATAAATTCATGGTAACATTCATGAGTTTCTTAAATACAATTGCGCTTTATCTCATGCCTTGATTTGTTGTAGCTGGTATTGCACAATTTCACCACGTGTACATGTTGATTGTAGCTTTGAATTAACCCATGCTCCATGCTGGAAGATCCATATGCCAAACAAACACATGGATTGTTGGAGTTACTTCACACACACCTAGGATTTATTTTTCCTAAGGTTAATCCTTGTTTATTAGTCATAATTAGTCATTATCCAATCTCCTATATTTTAGGGGAGAATATTCCACTTGGAGAATATTTTCTTTCAGTTGACACTTCAGTTTGCCTAGTTGAGTTGATTTTAGATGTTGCATTGGTTTTGTCACCATCCAACATTGGGATCATCACTAACTCACTACTCTTTGTTCAGTCAGTTAATTGAAGACTAGTTGACTAGTTAACTCAGCTAGGTGGCAGTTCACTCTCGTAACTGCCTGAGAGACTAGACTATGTGGCAGTTTAGTCTTGTAACTATTGGTGTGTGTCCAGATCAATCTAGACCACCACTATGGCTCATTAGTTACTCATTTATTATATATATATATTGTAAATTATTCACTCTTTGAGTGTGGAATATAGTTAATGAGAATTCTTTCATTCTTTCTATCTTGTTTCTTCTTTCTCAATTTCTCTCTACAAATGTGTGTAGTATTTTCTAGCTAGATCTATTCTATGCAGGTTCAACACATTTACATGGTATCAGAGCTGAAAAACTGCTAAGCAAAAGCTACACCAAATCATTTTTGCAGGTACAAAAGATTGAAGACAACAAAAGATGGATTATTTGCTGGAAATACTTCTCATGCCTCATAACTATTTGGAATGGAAGCCAAAGATTCTACTTCTTCTCAGAAGTAGAGGCTTAAAACAAATAACCATGGCAATGGAAGTAGACCCTGGATTGTCGATGAAAAAAATGACTTTCTCAATAAACAAGATATGGCCATAGGAAGTATCGGCATGTCTGTTTCTCCCGAATTTTTCCATCAAGTATATAAAGAATCACAAGGATCAACTTCAAATGAATTATGTACAAGATTGGAGGTTCTATTTGGGAATAAGAAAGAATGCATGCAAAATGTTGATAATATAGAGAATGTAGAAAATCCATTGGAAGATAAATCATCTCAGTTTGAAGAGCCTTCTACACAAGTCTCTACAGAAATTTGTATTCCATTAATTGAAGATGATGTCTACTCCATTTCAGATTTTTTTTCTGACATTCATGTGGAATATATATGGCATGCATCTCAGGAGTCACATGCATACACTTTTTCATGCACCATGCATACATCTCAAGAGTCAAAAAGGGAGCCATTCACATCATACACCATTCTAATATTTTCTAATCACAATTTGCAGAAACAAATTGGATATTTGAATTCCTCTCGGTAAAATACCCAATTTAAAATAAAAAATCGTCCAAAATGGAGTCTGGAAAGTGAAGTTATGATTGTTTTAAAATCAACAAAATTTCCTCATTTTTCTGGAAACGGCCGTACGTTTTTCAAAATTTCATCCAAAATTTATTTGGATATTATTCATTACAAGAAGATAAAGTGGACATGTGTTGAAATATAAATGATGCATATACTTCATCAGATCCATGCAGACATCTACATCTTCAACAAAATATTCAAAGAGCACAAACTTGCATAGTTGCGAGGTCTTCTTGGAGTGAAGGACATGGTTACTTAGCAACTGCCTTTTGTTCCTTATCATTTTTTATTTTATGCATTGTAATTTGAGGGGGGGTTTTGTTCCCATGAGGTTTTCCCTATTTCCTCGTTCAGTTCAGTGTATATTTTGTATTTGGGTACCTAACATGGCCTCTTAGTCGTGACCCATTCTTTATTTTCACCATAGTGATGTTCAGGGAGGGTGTTGGATTTACTTCACACACACCTAGGATTTATTTTTCCTAAGGTTATTCCTTGTTTATTAGTCATAATTAGTCATTATCCAATCTCCTATATTTTAGGGGAGAATATTCCACCTAGAGAATATTCTCTTTCAGTTGACACTTCAGTTTGACTAGTTGAGCTAAGTTTAGATATTGCATTGGTTTTGTCACCATGCAACATTGGGATCATCACCAACTCACTACTCTTTGTTCAGTCAGTTAACTGAAGACTAGTTGACTAGTTAACTCAGCTAGGTGGTAGTTCACTCCCGTAACTGCCTGAGAGACTAAACTAGGTGGCAGTTTACTCTTGTAACTGTTGGTGTGTGTCCAGATCAATCTAGACCACCACTATGGCTCATTAGTTACTCATTTATTCTATATATATTTTAAATTATTCACTCTTTGAGTGTGGAATACGGTTAATGAGAATTATTCCATTCTTTCTATCTTGCTTCTTCTTTCTCAATTTCTCTTTGCAAATGTGTGTAGTATTTTCTAGCTAGATCTATTATGTGCAGGCTCAACACATTTACATGGATGATCTTTGTGGATCATTTTAACACTTCCCAAATGTCCTAGTTCCATGCAATGTTGACCAAAACCCTGTATATGGACAACTATGTTGCATACATGTGTCTAAGTAATAGGCTATAGAACTATAATATGAGTTTCTATAGAATCAAGATATTTTTTAGTTACTTGTTATAATAATGATTAATTAAATCAAGTGTGCATTAAGAAGTATGGAATTAACATAAGAATAGATAATTTTACCTATAACCCTCTTCAATGCATATATTCTATAGTTGAGCATGTTTAAGTGGAAGAAAGGAGTAAAGAGTAATACAAACAAGGCATATATAGGTTGTGAATGTAAATAAAATATAGATCTATGAGAAAATGATTTGATTTTGAGGACTCAACATATCCCCCACAAGGAATGTTTTGCATATCCTTATGCAACCAAAATGATTATGCTCCCTTTGTCAAAATTTCAAAAATTTGGTCCCCTTCCTCCTTAGGTTTTGTCTAAGGAATATATCAAAATGTTCAATCCTAAGGCTTGACCCTGTCCACTTATTTATTTTTCTATCTTGGTCCTTAATCTTTAGATATTAATCCTGCTAAGCCTACTTTTCATATACCACTTTTTTTCTTTAAGTGATAGCAACTTCTTTTTAGATTCTAGTTGCTCCTTATCTCTTTACAATTATGAAATATTAGCTTTTAAGGATGAGTTTTCTAACTTGATATGATATGATATCATGAGGATTATTTAAATAATAAAGTGAAGTGACAAAGTCAAAGATGATTATTTAAATAATAAAGTGAAGTGACAAATTCAAAGAGTATTATTTAAATAATAAAGTGAAGTGACAAAGTCAAGGACGATTATTTAAATAATAAAGTAAATGGAGAACTTTCTAACTATGCAAAGTGGTTATAAGAAGGTTAACCCTAAAATTAGGAAAATGGGTTAATTAGTCAAGTGGCTATTGGATATATGGACAAGTGGCAAATTGGGAAAATTTGGACAAAGGTGACTATGTGGACAAAGTGGCTATGTGGACAAAGTGGTCTGGAAGATGTTTCTAAGGAAGCTACATGAAAGAATAAATAAGAGGCAAGTCTCTCTCATTTCAATTACACTTGAGGATAATGAATATATACATGTGACTGAGGTGACCAAAGGATATCTAAGTTGAATTTTGGAGGGAAGGTGAAGTAAAGAAGGCCAAAATTCAAGGGAGGATAAATTATTTTGATGATGCTTTCTAAGGTATGTTATTTATAGGTCATCTCACCATTTTCAGACCATGAAATTGGGAGGCCATTGAGGAAACATATCCAAGTAGATGTGATACGAATTTCATCTTGTGTGTTGGTGTATTTTTGGAGTTACACTCCGTGGAAAGTAGGGTTTGTGGCTAGTCCTGAAACTAATCTAAAACAGGTGTTTCGGTAAAAATGTCAAAACTTCTTCATAAAAGATCCAAATTCAGTAAGACCAAATGTGTTGGTTATATTACAATTTTTAGTATTTTTTGTAAAGTTTTAAGATCCATACAACAAATATTCTGTGTGGGGCACTCTCTACAAGTTCGCTCTCTAGAATAAGCCAGAATTCAACAAGGTTGATTATAAGTTGTTTGGTATAAGTTGGTACATGGTTGATGCACTTGTTTATGGTACAGGTTGATTACAGGTTGAGGTATAGGTTGGTGCATGGTTTATGCACTTGTTTATGGTACAGGTTGATTACAGTTTGAGGTACAACTTGATGCATGGTTCAGGTTATTGGTACATGTTGTTTTGTGTAGGTTGATTGGTATAGGTTTATAGCACTATATCTCATAGTGATAGTGTGTCATTGGTTCCATCATTATAGTTATATACCAGGTTGGTTGGATGGGGCAAGGACAGGTGGTTGTATCCACCTTTCGATTGTAGTCAGAGAACATAGGGGGTTGTAGCCTCTTTCTGGTTGTAGCCATAAAATTGGGGAGTTGGAGCTTCCCTTAGGTTGTAGCCTGAGAAACTAGGGGGTTGGAGCCTCCTTCCAGTTTCAGCTGGAAAACAAAGGAAGTTGGTGCTTCCAATGAATGTAATTATTCAAGACATATAAGAAAAAACATTTCATGGTTTTCTCCCACTTTGGGTTTCCACGTAAAAACACTAGTGTACTATGTATGTGTATGATTGTTCATTTTTTCATTGTTTATTTACTCTACAAATATTGGATGATAATGATACATTGATATAACACTTGCATTATATAGTTAAAAATGATTAGATTGCTCTATTACTGATTCACCCCCTTCTCAGTAATCCAATAATTGGTATCATAGAAGGTTCCTTCTGAAATCCGTTTAACCACTGAAAGGTAGATCATGGAGAGAAACAATATGTATAAAAATGGAATACCACAGTTTGATGGACAAAAGTATGCATTTTGGAGCATAAGGATGAATACATATATACATGCACAAGGATTTGAAATTTGACAATCAATTGTAGATGGATACATAGCACCAGCAGTTTCGTCGAAAAATGACAAAGCAACGAAACTCAGTCAGAATAATTCCAAAGCCACAAATTCACTTTTGAATGGTCTTGGAGAATCAGTATTCACCAAAGTTTCACATTGTAAATCCGCTAAAGATATTTGGGACAAAGTCAAAGAAGTAAATCTTCAAACTTATAGAGGTCAGTTCGAACAACTAAAGGTGAAGGAAGATGAGAATATTGCATCTTACTTTTTACGAGTTGATGAAACAGTAAATGAAATATTTGGATTAGGAGAAGAAATCAAAGAATCTGTAATTGTTCAAAAGGTACTAAGATCTCTTCTATGAGATTTGACCACTAATATATCAGCACTAGATGAAACAATAGGTCTAAACTCAATAAGCATGGATGAACTACATGGAATCTTCACAGCATATGAAATGAGAAATGAATAGGAAAATCGAGATATAAAAGAGGTAGCCTTCAAAGAATCCAAAATTTCAAAGAAAAAGGGAAAGAAAAAAGAAAAAGAACATAGCAATAGTAGTGATGTCTTAGAAGATGATGAAGAAGTGGCCAACTTTGTCAGAAGATTGAACAAGGGAACCAACGACAGATATATAGGTAAGATTCTTTTGATTTGTTTTAATTGTGATGGTATTGGTCATTTTTATAACAAATTTCCTCGTAAGAAAAAAATAAATGATGAAGGTTACTCAAATAGAAAACAAACATATAAAGGAAAAAGAACCACAAAGAATTTTTTCAAGAAAATCTTATGCACCAAAGAAGACATCTCATCATCAGATGAAGATGAAGTTAGTGAAAGTGAGACAAAAAGAGTTATATTAATGGAAGTAGAAGAATCTGATAAAGAATACTCCGAAGAAGAATATGAAGAGGCTGAAGAAGAATATGAAGTGGTAGAAGTTGACTACCAAGAAGAATTGTTGTGTGCCATAGAAGATATTAGAAGAGAAAATAAGAAAAACAAGAAACTACAAGCAAAACTAGACAAGAAAGAAGACACTCAGGAACTAGAACAAATGATAACAAATCTGAAGGTTCAAATTGAATAAGATAAAAGAATTGAAGAAGCACTCAAAGAACAACTAGAAGGAAGAGACTGGATCATTGGAAATTTGGAAGAAGAAATCGTCACATTAAGAAAGGATCTTCAAAAGAAAAATATGCAGAACACCTCAAAAGTTTTGAATGACATTATTAGCAGTTAAAAAACTCATCCAGTGATAAGTCTAGACTTGGATACAATCAGACAGAAAAGTGATCAAGATCTAAAACAAAAGAACAAGAAACATATCCAAAAATATATGAAGAAACAATCAAAGGGGATATGAAGATCTGCAAATAAAATTACAGGGACACACCTCCATCGAGAAGATTCAAATTTCATAATATCTTCCATCAAGAAGATTCAGATTTATGTTTATGTTATGCATGTAATAATTTTGGACTTAAAGTTGTGAATTTCATAGCTAACAACAGGAACATAAACAACTTTTAAAGTCATACACAAAAGGTTTATCCAAGAAGGACTAGTGAAACACAAAGAAGAAGTTACAACACGTTTGAATCTTTGATCACTAAAGTGGAATTATACAAATGTAAAAACTTTGGAAACATGGCCAAAGGTTGTAGAATGATAGTCCCCCCTAGAGAACCACAACATAACAACAACAATCACAAACATGAACCTCAGAAAAGGACATGGATAAGAAAGCAGAATCAATATAGAAATGAAGAATGCACACTCACTCTACAAGCTAAGTAGAATAAACGTGGTTGGTATGTTGACAGTGGTTGTTCAAAACACATGACATGTGATAGATACAGGTTTATTACATTAATAAAGGAAAGAGATGGATCAGTCTCCTTTGGAAATGATGATTCAGCTAAAATCATTGGAAAAGGAACAGTTGGAATTGGGAACAAGAATACCAAGGCATAAAATGTTCTACTGGTAGAGGATATGAAACATAATATTCTAAGTGTGATTCAAATGTGTGACCAAGTTCATAAATTTACTTTCAATTCACAAAAGTGAGAGATAAGAAAAGAAGGTTTAGGAAAATTGATTGCAACAACTGCGAGAACTTTAAGCAACATATATGTATTAAGTGAAATTAGAAATGAAAAGTGTTTCCTAGGAAAGGAAGATGAAACTTGGCTATGGCACAAAAGAATGGGCCACACACATTTTGATAACCTTGTCAAATTCATCAAAAGGGAAGCAGTTAGAGAAATTCCCCAGATCACAAAACCAACCAACACTTTATGCAAGCATTGTCAACAAGGAAAGCAAACAAATACCAGGTCTAAATCAAAATAATATTCAATGACAATACCACTAGAAATTGTGCATATTGATCTAGTTGGAACAACTACAACAAAAGGTTTGAAATGTGAGAAATATTTTATGCTATTAGTTGATGATTATACAAGAATTATTGCAGTTTTCTTTCTTAGGAATAAGTCAAAAGATTTTGAAAACTTCAAGGTCTACAAGGAAATGGTTGAAAATGAAATGGATTCAAAAATCAAATGCTTGAGATATTATAATGGAGGAGAGTTCACTTAAAAGAAATTTATGGACTACAGTAGCAGGCATGGAATAAAAAGGTAATTCTCTATTGCTAGGACACCTCAACAGAATGGAGTTGTTGAAAGAAAGAACATGAAAATATAGGAAATGGTTCGAACAATGCCAATGGATTCCAAATTGACATATATCTTTTGGACACAAGTAGTGCATACAAAAATTCACATTAAAAATAGAGTAATGCTCATAAAAAACACTGACAAAACTCCCTACGAGCTATGGAAAGGAAGACCAGAAAATATGAAGCACTTTAGTGTTTTTGGAAGAAAATGCTACATCAAAAGAGAAGATGGAAACATGAGAAAGTTTGACTCTCGTGTAGACAAAGGAGTACTTTTTGGTTACTCAAGTACAAGGAAAGAATATAAGTGTTACAACTTGATATTAAACAAAGTTGTGGAAAGCATCAACGTAACAATTGATGAAACAGGTAGACAAGAATTAAAGGAAGAAGAAAATGAATCAATGGAACAACTTTACAAAGAAGAACTAGAAGATGAAAAGAAGTAGAAGGGGAATATGAAGAGGATTCGATAGAATAAGAAGAGGAAGTTCATCAAGTGCCTCCAAAGACACCTAGCAGACGAGTACATAAGAATCATCATTCAGATCAGATTATCAGAAACAAAGATGCAGGAGTTGAGACTAGAAGAAGAATCCATTCACCAGAACAAACACACCTAGCACTCTCATCTACAATTGAACCAACCTGTTTTGAAGAGGCTAGCAAGTATGAATTTTGGAATAAGGCCATGGATGAAGAATTGGATCAAATAGAGAAAAATGACACTTGGGGATTGGTTCCAAGACCAAAGGATAAGAATGTGATCGACATAAAGAAGGTATATAGGAATAAATTGAATGAATCTAGACATGTTAGGAGGAACAAAGCTATATTGGTATGTAACGGATATGCACAGGTTGAAGGAATCAACTTTGAAGAGAAAGTTTCCCCATTTTCCATAATGGAAGCAATATGATTTCTTTTAGCTTATGCATGCTCCAAAAATATTAAAGTGTATCAGATGGATGTAAAATCATCTTTTCTGAATGTGGAACTTGAAGATGAAGTCTACATTGAACAACCAGAAGGATTTTAGTTGTCAGAGAACGCAAATTATGTGTGTAAATTAAAGAATGAATTGTATGGTCTAAAACAGGATCCTAGAGCATGGTACTCTAGAGTGGATAACTATCTACAACAAGAAGGGTTCGGAAAAGGAAGTGCAAACAAAAACCTCTACATCAAGGTAAATTAAGATAGTATTTTATTAATTGAAGTTTATGTTGATGATATTATTTTTGGAAGTATTGATGGCAGGTTAAGCCATAAATTTGCAATGGACATGCAGAGTGAATTTGAAATATCATTACTTGGAGAACTATCCTTCTTTCTGGGTCTTCATATACGTCAAAGAAACCAAGGAAATTTTATTTCTCAAACCAAGTATATCAGAGAAATTTTAAAGAGGTTCAGAATGGAATATTGCAAACCATTTATCACTCCCATGAAAACTAGTTGTAAGTTGAGAAAAGATGATGATTCAAAGTCTACATATCATATGAAATATACGTCAATGATTGGTAGCCTACTATATGTGACAACATCCAGACTAGGTGTAATGCAAGCATTTGGACAGGTGGCATGATTTCAAGAAGCACCAAAGGAATCACATGTATTAGCAATGAAGAGGATTTTTAGATATCTCAAAGGAACATAAGAGTTTGGATTATGGTATCCAAAAGGAAAGGATATACCACTTATTTCCTACACATATGTAGATTGGGCAGGTTGCATTAATGACCGATGAAGCACCAATGGAGCAATGTTCTACTTGGGTGAGTGTTTAGTATCATGGATAAGCAAGAAACAATCATTAGTATATTTATCTATTGCCGAGGCAGAGTATATTGCAGCAATAGCATGTTGTACACAGGTTCTATGGATGAAACAAACTCTGACATATATATAGGTTGAGTGTGATGAGCCCATTCCAATCTATTGTGATAATACAAAAGCCATTAGTATCTCAAAGAATCTAATGATGCAATCCAAGATGAATCACATTCCAATCAAGTATCACTTTCTACGGGAACAGGTTGTAGAAAAGAACATCAGAGTTGAATATGTGGGCACAAAATAACAAGTGGCATAAATCTTTACAAAATCACTTCCATAGGAATCCTTTGAGAATAAGAGGCAAGGCTCTCTCATTTCAATGACACTTGATCATATTGAATATCTACAGGTGACTAAGGTAACCAAAGGATATCTAAGCCAGATTTCAGAGGGAAGGTGAAGTAAAGAAGGTCGAAATTCAAGGGAGGATAAATTCTTTTGATGATGCTTTCTAAGGTATGTTATTTACAGGTCATCTCACCATTTACACAATAAATTTTTTTCTAGAATGACTCAGAGCCTTGAAATTGGGAGTCCATTGAGGAAACATATCCAAGTAGCTGTGGTACAAATTTCAACTTGTGGGTCGTTGTATTTTTGAAGTTACACTCCCTGGAAAATAGGGTTTGTGGCTAGTCCTGAAACTAGTATAAAACATGTGTTTCAGGTAAAAAAGTCATAAGTTATTTATAACAGATCCAAATTCAATAAGACAAAATGTGTTGGTTAGAGTACAATCTATAGTATTATGTGTAAAATTTTCATATCCATACAACAAATATTCCGTGTGTGGCACACTCTACAAGTTTTCTCTCTATAATAATCCATAATTCAACAAGGTTGATTATAGGTTGTTTGGTATAGGTTGGTTCATGGTTGATGCATTTTTTTGTGGTACAGGTTGATTACAAGTTGAGGTACAGGTTGAGGTATAGGTTTACAATAGTATATCTCAGAGTGATAGTGTGACAGTGGTTCCATCATTCTACTTGTATACCAGGGTGGTTGGATGGGGCAAGGACAAGAGTTTGTAGCCACCTTTCGGTTGTAGCCAGAGAACATAGGGGGTTGTATCCAGAGAATTGGGGAGTTGGAGCTTCCCTTAGGTTGCAACCTAAGAAACTAGGGGGTTGGAGCCTCCTTCCAGTTGCAGCTGGAAAACAAAGGGAGTTGTTGCTTCCACTGAATGTAATTCTTTAAGACATAAGAAAAAACATTATGTGGTTTTCTCCCACTTTGGTTTTCCACGTAAAAACACTGGTGTATTGTGTATATGTATGATTGTTCATTTTTTTATTGTTTATTTACTCTGCAAATATTGGATGATAATGCTATATTGATATAACACTTGCATTATATGGTTGAAAAGGATTAGATTTCTCTATTACCGATTCACGCCCCCTCTCAGTAATCCAACCCTTTCAACTCACCTTTCCTAATGATAAGTAGAAACATGCTCAATTTATGGTTCCTTTTCAACCTTAATATCATCATGTATTTCATAATCAGTTTCAATCTGATTAATTCTTCATTCAATTCCTCTGAATCATAATTGGAAAAGTGATTACTAGGTAGTGGTGTGAAAATTTGTCTTCTCCTTACTTCCTTACTTCTCTTAGTCAAAATATTTGTGTTCAATTACTTCCTTGTCTTAGGACTCACTTCTATCATTCTTATTTGTTGCTAATTTATTTGTCATACTCCTTTTAGTCCATTACATGATGGGTTCAAATTTCCTTTTCATACTTGGAACTACCTATGATCTACTTCCTGATCCTTGAGACTTTGAATTCTCATCATCCAATTTCAATTTGTTGTTCTGATCTTTATTATTTATTTTCAATATATCTTTCTAAGGTATTCCTTTTGTTTTTTGAGTTTTAGAGTTCAAAACCTTGAATTTTTCCTCTGGATTTTGTTCTATACTATGTTTCTTCTCTATCCTTCTCTTTGATATTTTTCCTTTCTTCTTCTTAGGTTCTATAACCTCTTTAATTTTTTAGTTGTCTCTACATGTTCAAATTCCTCTGCCTTTGGTTCAATTTTCTCTAACTCGGTTACTTTAGGTCTTCTTCACTTGGTTTTCAAAATTTCCAAATCAGAAACCCTCCTTTTCGTACTCGAGGATTTGTTCTTGGTACCTCTTTTATCTAATTTTGTTGTCACTTGTTGCTATGGGGATTCTATATAATGATTTCAAACCAAAAAATGTTCCCAATCATCATTTTGTGCTTGCAATTTCTCAACCACCAACATTTTAACTAACCAAAAATGAAACAAACTTCCTTCAATAGACCTACGATTACATTGTAATGTGGAGGCCATCTTCTTTAAAATACTCATAAGATAATAAGGAATATTTAACTCATAGGCTTTCCTAAAATTCATCAACAATACTTTATGGTAATAAAATACTAATACATACATCCCTTCATAGGTCACATACTTTTGTAGGATGAACAACATGTCGCACCATTTCTTCTTGAATGCAAAGGTCAACATACCCTTTTTCCATTCTACTACTCATTCTGGATTTTTAAGAAAATCCTTCTAGACTCCACCTTTAATCCTCTTGTTTTTGAACAAAAGTTTTCCACTTTGAGGCATCTTTGTCACTTGTGATATAAATTCTTCTATCAATTGGAGCTCAAGATCTCCAATTCAGGCCTTTTTTCCATCGAATGTTCTTGCAAAGTCTTTAGCCACATGTTTCTCATGCCCTTGAAACTTGTGTAGAAAGGGAAACCATCCCATCTTTTAAAATCACCTCCTCACTTGGGATATGCCTCCAAAAACTAAATCCCACTTGGCTCCCATCTAATTACAGGTCCCATGCTTCAATTGTGCAGAGTTCAATGAAAATTTGAGATAGAATCAAACTCTTTGTCAAGGTAGAATAGGAAACAATAATGGGAAAAGGCAAATCGCATGAATAAAACAACATTTTGGGTGATTTCGATGAGGACAAACTTCATAATTCAAAAACATGAAAATGTTCATGTCATTTTTCATGCTATAATTGCATTTTGAGGAGGTTCTCTTCCATGATTGGGTTGATTTGATGGCCCAATTAATAACTTCAAAAATATAATGCATGCCGAAAACAAATTTTCTCCATGAATATTTAGATCATATGATAAAGTGTTTTGGCATAATATATTGCAAGAATTCAAGGTCATAATTAATTTCAGGGAGACAAGTAGTGGTATTAAGAAACAGAGTATGATATTTGGATTGAAGAAAAAAATACTAAGCTTAGGAAAAATAGAGCATGCATGATTCGTGGCTCGGGATATTATCCATATTACATATAACTCATAAATATAGATGAAAAAATTATTTAAGAAACCATTACCTATGCAATTTTACCTACAACCTAAAAATTCATGGCCTTTGGAACTTGAAATGGAGCATGATTGAAATGTACAATGTTGTTCTGTTGATTGTATTGTTGCATAGAAGAATGTTCTGGTACTGAAGATAGAATGTTGGTGAATATAAAATGTTGATGAAGAAATTAATGTTATTAAATAAGATGATGATATTGTTGAATAAACTGTCATTTTTCATGAAGTTGATCTTGTTGAAGAGACTAGTGTTGCTGAGGAAGTTGATCTGGAGATACTTCTTGAATAAAAAATCCTACAAATGAAGTTTACAAAGTTGAATTTAATGAAAAAATTCATAAAATTCACAACTTGTATTATTCTCATACTTGAAAGATGATGAATATGAATTAATATCTTGTAATTGCTTGAAGAACAATTACATGTAAATTTATATAGCTTAAGAAAGTGTCTGTCGCTACAAAAAAAGTCTACAATTATAGAAACTAAAACATATTTTTACCACTTAACTCTAAAATCATGAATTGTAGTTCCTTCTAAAAGGACCTAGACTTATATGATGATGAAACTTTGATACTAAAATATTTAAATGCACTGGTGGTAAACGTATTTCATGAAAACCACTTTTAAAAAAGAAAATTTTGAACTCTAAAAGAAATCTGTCTGAATGATACAACAAATAAAAATCTATGCACGCTACCAATGAGTTATTATTGAAAATTCATCTTCTAAAATAAATATTGAAACGTGAATCGAAGATTCCCTTCTTATTTATTTGAAGAAGTTTTTAGAATTATTCCTTCCATCTTTGGTTTTCAAACAGAATTCTTGCACAGTTGCGCCAATAATCTAGTTTTCACAATCTATGCTTACTTATTTCTTTACTTTTTATTATATTCTATATGTTTTTTATATTTTTATATTTTTTTTATTATTATTTAAATTTTATTATATTTCTAGAACATGAAAAGAAAAGAATCGTCTTGATACAAGAGTAGAGGAAGAACTTCCCTTACTCACTATATCCATTTATGGCTACTAAAGAAATTTATGAAAAAAATTTCCTCTATTAGTAAGCTTCTGATATAGCCTCAATATGTTCCCATTTACTATAAAATAAATGCCCTCCTCATCAATGTTTTTTTATTTTTACTGATCCATTGTCAAAAACTATCCCTATTTCATATGGCTCTAACTAGCGGGTATTAGTTTTCACTTTAAATTTTTTAAATCTAGAATCAATTAAGAGAGCGTAGTCACCTGGTTTCAATTTGTTATTTCCGATGAATTTGTCATGCCATATCCATATTTGTTTTTGGATAATAGTAGTTTGTTGAACTACATCTTAACAAACCTCGTCCAATTCATTTAATTGTAACAACATTTGTTGTTGTGCTTCTGAAAGATCCATCCCAATCTTAGTTGTTCTAGAATTCTTGATTTGGAACTCAATATGCAACACAAATTGCTTCCCATATACAAGCTAATATGGTGTATGTCCAGTAGTATTCCTCCATTTGGTACAATAATCCCAAAGAAACTTAGGAAGTGTATCTACCCAACATCAGTGGTGTAATGGAACAATTTTGGTCAAGATAGCTTCAAGTACTTTATTTGTGGACTCCACCTACCCATTGTCTTGTGGATGGTAAGGGAATTATTTATGATGCTTGATCTTGTATTGTTATATGATTTTCTAGACAGGATTTGATGTGAATTGGGTACCTTGATCTGTCACAATTTATTTTGGGGCACCAAAGAGAGTAAATATGTCCTCAAATAAAAAATCTACAATAGATTGTTCATTATCATGTAAAAGAGGTTTGTCTTCTACCCATTTAGTGACATAATCAGTACATACCAAAATATATTTTTTCTTTCTAGAAATTGGAAAATTAGGTCCTACAAAATCCAAGGCCCATTTTTCAAATGGATCTATTAATACATGAGCTTGTAGAGGCATCTCAGTTGCTTGAATCAGTTTTCCCATCCATTGGAAATTGTCACAACTTCTAACGTATTTCTTGGCATCTCTGAAAAGAGTAGGAAAATAATACCCAATATGAAGGACTTAATATGTGTTTCTTTTGTCAGCAAAATGGCCTGCATATGGTTCATCGTGGAATGCCTTCAATATGTCATACATTTCATCCCCTTGTACACACTTCTGAATGATAAGATCAGGTCCAGTATGAAAGAGCTCTCCACCAATCCATAAGTGGCATTGAGTTTAATGATCTTATTCTTCTCTTTTGAAGAAATATGCTGAGGTAATTTTCTTGTAGCCAAATATCTAGTAATATCTGCAAACCAAGGAGTTTTAGTAGATATTTCAAAAATATAGTCATAAGGGAAATCATCATTAATGAGAATTAATTCACTTTTGGTAAGAATCCTAGAAAGGAAATTGGCTACAAAATTTTCCTTACTAGGTCTATCCAATATAGTTATATTAAATTATTTTAGTAAAATAAGACACCTAGTAAGACTATCATTAGTAATTGGTTTTATCATTAAGTACCTAATGGTTGAGTGTTCAATGGGGATGAAGATGTCATACCCTGTAATGTAGTGCCTAAATTTTCAATGAATCGTCTATAGTAACTAGCATGGTGTAGGAAACTTCTAATATCTTTTTTAGTTTTGGGTACTGGAATATTGGAAATGACTTCTATCTTTGTTGGATCCACTTTATACCTGAAGAAGACACACAATGGCCCAAAAAATTCCCTTTAGTTAGTAACATGTAACATTTCTCATGGATTAATACCAAATTAGTCTCCTGACATCTAATTGAAACCTTTTCTAAATTTTCTAATGCTTCTTGTTGTTGATTTCTCTATATGAGATGATATCTAATCGATATATATTATTAGAATGGTGAGTATTCCATATATAGATAAAATATGGTGACCATCCATGAAAGGATGCATCCCTTGGATAATAAACAACTATTTATTATTAGTATTACATATTATATATATTATTTAATAATCTATATTTATATTATTAATTATTAATCTAGGAGATTGTATTCCCGATGTTGTCCAAACATCAACACTCCCTCTCAATGAGGGAGACATTCTGCATCATTCCATACTTGTCTCTGAAGTATACAAATGTTTCCCTAGACTCATGGCACTTGTCTATCAGTCTTTGGAGATGCCTCTCTCCCACCTGAATCAAGGGAAAAATACCCCTGTGGATCTCCCTTTGATCGGACTGACTCTCTCTAAGATCAGGCTCACTATGGGTCCACATTCAATAACATATAGCATTTTGAGTCTTTATCATTCCTATTCAAATCAACATGACTAAGGAAGACTACACCTAGGCCATTCACCATAGGTACACCCTTGTGATTAAGTGTTAGATCGATGTTATATGACACATGGAAAGCACCTCAAGTACCTCGAGTCCATCTCACTCCTTTTCATGATCAAGGAAGGACTATTCCTAGGCCCATTTACCATAAGTACACCCTTGTAATAAATGTATCATATCTCCCTTAGTATGCAACCCAATCTAGCGGAAGGTATGAACGATTCTTACTTGGGGAATTGCAGCGAAAGGTATTTCACACATGGAACTCCCATGTGGACTTCTAAAGGCTACTCCCTCTAGAAAACCTAGGGTCAACTCCCCATAGTGTGTGATTTCAATGTCAACTCCCTTGACATGGAATCATGTGCTCTCCACAAGGGACAAGTCCTCATGTGCTCTCCACAAGGGACGTTGTGATATAATCCCAAACCCACTTATCCCTCTCAGATAGGTTTCCTCATAGATCAACTCAAATTAGTCACATAGGAGTACGATATAAACTTCTAGAGGATACTCCCTCTAGAAACACTTGGGTCAACTCTCCATAGTGTGTGACATCAAGGTCAACTCCCTTGACATGTTCTCATGTGCTCTCCACAAGGGATGTGTCTTCACGTGCTCTCCAGGATGGACATTGGGCTATAATATCAAATCCACTTATCCCTCTAAGATAAGTGTCCTCATAGATCAACTCAACTCAGTCACAGAGGAGTATGATATGGAGAATGTCTTAGGAAGATGAAACCATTAACACTCCCTCTCGGTGAGGGAGACATTCTATGCCATGCCAGGTCTTTCACAGAAGTACTCAAAATTCTTCCTATAAGGGGTTGGGTAAGAACATTAGCAAGATGTTCATCTGTATGAAGGTACTACACTAATACTTCCTTCCTCTGCACCATGTTTCAGATGTAATGGTACTTTACCTCAATGTGTTTCGATTTTTCATGAAACACTAGATTCTCTAAGATCTTCAAACAACTCTGGTTATCAAAATGAATAACGATGGGATCCATCACATGTATGAATAAATATTCAAGGATATTGTGAAGACACACTGCTTTGCAGACTACCACACTCAATGCAATGTACTCTACTTCTGCGGTGCTCAAAGCCACATAAGTCTATTTCCTGCTACACCAGGAAATCATGGCATATCCCAAAGTGAAGCAACACCCAAAGGTGCTCTTCCTGTCCACTGTGCTCTGTGCCCAATAAGAGTTAGTATATCCTTTCAATGTCATGTCAATACTAGAATTATATCTTAAGACCATTTCCAATTGTGCCTCGCAAGTATCTCAACACATGCTTAGCAAAATTCCAATGTGTCTGTCTTGGCTGACTCATAAATTGGCTAAGTTCACTCACTGCATAGAAAATATATGGTCTGGTGTTAAATAGATATATTAATGATATAATCAGTTGTTTGTACAAGTTTGGATCAATCTCATCGGAATCGAAAGAAGACACACTCAGTTTCTTCATATTCGTCACCATTGGTGTAGCCATGGGATTACAATTCAACATCTCAAAGTTCTTAAATATCTCAATTGTGTACTTCCCCTGACTCAGGAAGATATCATAAGTTCTCTTCCACACCTCTAGTCCCAAGAATTAGTGCATCATACCAAGGTCCTTCATCTCAAACTCAAAGGCCAACACATCCTTTCATTCAACATTAAGGCTCTTTGTACCGATGAGGAATAAATCATCAACATAGAAGACCAAAATTAGGGACTCACCATTATCAGTATTGTAGTACAGGTTGGGATCAAAAACAACTTTTTTGAAACCCAAACTCATAAGGTGTCCATTAATCCTCGCATACCAAGATCAAGGTTCCTTCTTGAGTCCATACAGTGACTTCTTCAACCTGCAAACATGAGACTCCTTCTCATGTATCATGAAATTATCTAGATGCTTGATGTATACTTCTTCCTCAATCTCTCTGTTGATAAATTTTGTCTTCACTTCCATCTGATTTTAATATCAAGCCCATGGATGTTTCAAGGTAAATAATCATCTGGATAGAAGTGTAATTATAAGCATGAGAAAATGTCTCATGATAATCTAGTCCCTTCACCCGAGAGAATCCTCTAGCAACAAATATCTCTTTTTACTTCTTGATGCTCTCGTTAGCTGTCTGTTTGATCTTATAGATCCACTTAGAAGTCACTATAGACTTCCCCTCAGGTCTCAGAATAATATCCCACACATAATTATTCACGATGGATTGATACTCCTCCATCATGGCATATCTCCATACTGGCTAACTAGATGCCTCATCATAATAGGAAGGCTCAGAATCAATGATGTGGCTCATAGCTACGACATAGCATGAATATCTCTGAGGTATATTTCTCTCTCATAAGCTACCATGAGGAGATGCATGTCCTTCTTCCTCCTACAAAGCATGACAATCCCATGTAGGTCTCTTTTGACCTACTGCAATAACTCTAGGAACATCAAACGGAGTTATAGAATCAACGAGATCAATTGGATCAATAGGCTCAACTGTCCCCCTTTGAATTTTTGGAGGGTGAGGAGGAAAAGGAACCACCTCTTCATGTCTCTCACTATCAATCTCCATGTGATATCATCTATATCTCTCGAAGGTTACCTCCTCCTCAAAGGTAACATCTCTGCTCACCTCAATCTGTTTCTAACCAGGGATGTAGATCTGGTATGCCTTCAAAGACTCATTGTACCCCACAAATGTACCCTTTCTTCCTGAAGAGTATAGATTGGTACTTTTCTCCTTGATTACATGAATGTATACTAGACACCCAAATATGTCAAAGTGTCCAACCTCAGGCTTCACTCATGAACTGTGTCCATACGAGACATGTTGTGGTTCCCTCGTGGAAAACATGTCTAAGACATATCAAGGTTCCCTCATGGAACCAATGTATTCCAAGACATATTAAGGTTTTTTCATGAAACCAGTGTCTCGTTTCCTTCATCTGACCATCTGAGGCACATCAGTATGAAGTCCACATTCACCCCTACTAGTCCACATAGGACCCTCCGAGGAGAATGTCTCACGTTGTTTCCTCAAACATCAACACTGATATGGTTTGTCACTTTGTCTCACTTCAAAGGAAGTCTACAGTGATCATATTAATTTGTTTATTCGAGGAAGTGTAAGCAACCACCTCTAAATTGTGTAGACAATAAGAGGATTCTAAGAAATGATTGTGCTACCAAAATGATCTACTAGAACCCTCATCCAAACTAGTGTCAATAGAGAAGATAATCCTCCACACTGATTCAGTGAATCCACTCAATGATCTCATGGTTCCCTCAACTATCGTGTGTGACCTCTTTTCACTGCGATCTGGTGGAACCCTCATCTCAGTAAACTCGTGCTTCAATTCTTAGTGATCCCTTCGCATAACATTTATTATTTATATGTACTAACTCTTCGAGGTCGATGAACTCATCCTTCTTTTCCTCTTATGGACCATTGGTTCGTGTAGTACTCAGGTCACACAACACAAGAAGTGCAACCTTTTTTCCATGACTACTCTCTTTTGCTATTGTTGATGGGGAAGAACAAGGATTTCTCAACTGTGGTTTTAATGGCGTATGCACCTAGTTTGTAGTGGCACAAAATGTGTGTTAGGTATCGAGTATAGTTTGAGAGACACTCCTCTCATCATTCAAGTTTGGTGAATGATTTTTGAGAGAAAATTATAGAGGAATCCTTAAACAATAATAAATCCTCTCTCTACTACCATTAACTCAACACCTTTTTCAAACAAATCAACAGGTCATAGTAACTCACATGGGTAGCCTACGTGTTCTTATTTTGTGAAAACAATAAATCATAGGAAGCGTATTGACATCTAGATTGAGGGTGACAATTGGCGGGAAGCAAACGACTACCAACAATGAAAAATCTGATTGGCGATTCTAATCTATTCACTTTCTTGTATGGATTACATTGCTTTCCATGCATGGAAACTGATCTATGTCATCCCATGTCATGCCATATCATTCATCATGCATCATGTTCATGCCCATTCCATTTCCATGGGATGCATTCATTAGAATGGGAGGCATGATCAGTGGATCTAGTGAGACGTAGCATGGTCTGGCGATCCTTCTAGTTCAAACCAATGAAGGGAGTGAGTCCCACTCCTCCCATGCACACCTAATGGATAGTCACATCACACGGAATCCTTGCACATCCATCTTCTTGGTGACATGTGACTCCTTCAAGGGGTCGAGTCTTTTATAAATTGATAGTTATGTCTTTTACTGCTAGTGTGACAATTCACATTGGCCTTGTTTCAATCCTGAATAGTTCCCCACTTGTGTTCCTAGTGGGTTCTTCTTCTACAATACCAGGAAAATGACTAGTTCTTATTGCAGGAGTCCAAAAAAATGAATTTTCACTCCACATATTCATGGGCCGATTAGGATAGAAAGTTTGAACAAAATTGGAATTAGTCCTCGGCACTGCAAGAACCTCCTCGAATTCTATGCTCAATCTTATACTTTCATTGTCGCTTGATACAAATGACACTATGGATGTATCATATCAACTATATGGTAGATGGTGCAGGTCTTCTCATCTCATTTTTTATCACATATTCTCTTGATTGTTCCATTGTTGCATGAATGTCCTGGACTTCATCGTTCACTAAGATGATTTGTTGTTCTCTTGAGTGTTGATTTTATTCTCATGCATGTGAGTTCACCTCCAACATTCACACATTTCATGACTCGTCCATCTCCTAAAAATAAAAAATAATCTATTCTAGTACTCTCATATTTTTTCATCTCACTAGGCCCTCTCATAAGGGAATCAAGCTCATTCTCTCTCTGATACTGTGTTGATTTTTCTATATGAGATTATAGTTGATCAATATATTATTACAATGATCAGTATTCCATATATAGAAAACATATTGTGACCATCCATGAAAGGATGCGTCCCTTGGATAATAAATAAATATTTATTATTATTACTTATCACTTATTATATATATTATTTAATAATCAATAATCATATTATTAATCATTAATCTAGGAAAATGTCTTCCTGATGTTGTCCAAACATCAACACTTTAAACTATTTCCATAGAGAGTGAAATTATCCATTTACACTTCTACACAATCATGGATAAGGTCAAAAAAGATAACTAGTACAACACGTTGAAAAGTTACAGGTGCATTACATAAACCAAAAGGAAGTACTTTGTAAGTGTGTTTTCCCCAAGGACATGTGAATGGTGTTTTTTCCCAATCCTCTAGATCTATTTATATTTGGCTATAGACCGTTATACCCATTATATCTATCCAAAAAGGAAAATTATTTTTTACCCGCTAATATGTCTAAGACTTGATCTATAAAAGGTAAAGGATAACACACCATTTTCTATTTTTCTTAGGAGCAATCAATAGTGGAGATACCCATTGACTGTCAGAAATTGGATATATATAATTAACATTGAGTAAATTTTGCGGCTCTTCTTTCACAATTTCTTTTAGGAGTGGGTTCATATGTCTCTGGGATTTCCTGAACGGCTTGTAATGATCCTCTATGTGAATATGATGAATACGTGTATTAGGGTGGATCCCATGCATATTGATGTATTCCCATGAAAATGCACCAGAATGATTTTGTAATGTTTTGATTAATTTCTATTTTTGAATTTCTTCTAGTTTAGAATTAATATTTAGGGTTTTTCCTTGACAAATTTCAATAGCTTCATTACTTGATCCTGATGTGGATGCACTAGAAGACATTAATCTTGAAATTGTTGATTAATTATCCATAGTACAACATTATTGAAAATATTTTTCCAAGATATATATGTGATCAAAAGTGTATTTCCCCCATGATATTGAGTGAAATCATAATTATTAATAAGATTAATGATTTGATTTTCCTCAATATCATTCTTGAAATTCACAATACGATCAATATTTAAAATAGGTTATGCCACTTCCTCATTTTCATTTAAATATTGAAAGCATTGTGTGAATTTAGATTCAGTTAAAGCTTTAGCTGGGAGATATAGATTAATTTGTTTTACTGAATCCCCATGTGCAATTGTCATATCCCCTGATATACAACCAATGTAAGCATCAACTATAGCTAACCAAGTCCTCCCTAAGATTAATGGCTCCCTCCCTAAGTTATATCTTAGTTGTAAAACCATGAAATCAACATGGTATTCCCAAGAATCCAAGGATACTATTATATCCACTAATACACCTAGTTTTATTTTTGATCTATCGTCCAATTGTAAAACTGTGAGTGTATTACAGAGATTATAAAATTTTAATTTATCCATGGTATCTTTTTTCATTACATTGATTGTTGCTCCTAGATCTATTGATGTGTTTGCAATTTCAAACTTATTGATGTGTATTTTTACAATGGGACTAAGGGGATCAACATATTTTTTCATATATATTTTACCCGACATAAGGTCTTCTAATTTACCAATCACTTGCATTGTTTGTGGGTCTTTTTTTTTGCTTCATGTTTTCTTCATACATAATTATATTACTATCTTAGCATAAATTGGAATATCTTTGATTTCGTCCAATAATAATTTTGATACAAACATTCTTTAACTCATCTAATAAATCATATCTTGTTTTAGTGATTTTCTTTTCTAATGTCAAACTTTTTGGGAAAGGTGGAGAATTAGATTGCTAAGTTTGATTTATTGTAGATGAAGAAGTTTGACTTATTGGATTAGTTCCATCATTATTGTTTATTTTCTTAGGATTTTCCTCCTCGATGGGTTCTTCAACAATAATAAGTGCATCCTAATGAAGTACTTTTTCTAATCTAAGATGAATATCATTTACACCAAGAGAAGTAATCCTATAAGTGGGAAAATTATGTAGCTTAGCATTGTAAGCGGGTTGTGCTACTTTATTATTGAGGTTAGCAATGGGTTGTGTAGATATTTGGGTTGTTATTTAAGGTTGAGTTGATGGTAATTGAAGTTGTCGTGATTGTGAAATTTGTGGTTGTAGTGACTGATTGAAATATGATTGTTGATCCTATGGGGGATATTGGTTTTATGTAGGGTATTGGGTGTATTTATGTTTCATAGGATAAGGTTGTGTAGGAATGGTAGCATAAGCGGATCCTCGCCAAGCTTATTGCCAAGGTTGATTTTAGACTTGTTGTGGTGCCAATGATTTCCAAGGCATAGGAATGGTCCAATTCTGTTGGGGGTATTGTTGAGAAAAATAAGGATTAAATTTTCGAGAGGGATCTTGAGATACACGTGGACTCCTTGGTTGACAGGGTCTCTTTTGTTCAACAAAACATAAATTATCTATAGCTCCTTGAGTTCCTTGGTAGGATGCTTTGATTTCTGGTAGAGATGGGAAGTTTTTTGTAGCATGATTATCTACACTTATACCAAAATTATCAATGTTATCTAAAGGAAATTATTTTGAAGGGTCACTTTTTCTACATTTTGGAAAATAAATAGTTAATGATGCATCCTCTAACTCTTTATTTTTCTTAATCTTCAAAGTGTCTAAGTGAGAACCAAGACTACTAATAATGTATGTTTTAAAATTGTCCAATCTCTGCTCTACTTACCCCACTAGTGGCTGATTTGTTAACCATAGAGATAGAATCTTTGGGTCCCTTACCATATTTGGACTTTCCTCGAGAGATATGCTTACATAAGTCACAATTGTTTAATAGGTTAGGTGATAAATATATCATTTACCCATTAAATTGAATACATCAATCCATTCATCTCTAATTCCCCTAAGTAAAATGACTTTTAAAGTGTCTGAATCTAGATGATTTTTTTTTTTATCTTTTAATAGTATAATGGAATCTTTCTAAATAATCTTCAAGACTCTCTTCTTCTTTTTGTGTCATATTAAACATTTCATCTCTCATTCCTTTATTTGTACAATAATCATTATATTTTTCAAGGAATGTTTTCCTCATCTCATCCCATGTTTTTATTGCATTCGTTCCCAAAACCATAAACAAACATAATGCAACATCCTTAAGTGTAGATGGAAATAACTTCAATTTTTGAGCGTCAAAAGAATAATCATAGTTGCAACATAAAACATCAAATTCAAAAAGGAAAGTTTTTGGGCCTTCAGTTATCATATCATGAAAGTTGGGCAGTGTTGAAGGTGGTATGTTCTTCATTTGGATAGAAAATGTTGCATCCAATATTGGAAATCCAAATTATTTTTCAACAGTTGATATATATGTTCCTTCTTGTCTTTCTTCTCATTCATGTTCTTCACCTCTAGGTCTTCTTTCTTGTTCTCAGTCAACAAATATTACTCTTGAAATATTGTAATATTCAATAAGCATAGATTTCTTTGAAGGAGTAGAGAGTTGTTCTTATTCAATAGGGTTTTATCGAAATACAATCTCTAGTTGACCATTGAGTAGTTCTCCTTGAGGTTTGTCTGGAAGTATGAAAGCTTGTTGTGAAGTTGATGGAACTTTTATTGTTTTAGAACTTCCTTCTCCAACTTCCCCTTTTCCTTTTTCTTATGTAATGATAATCCTTCATGTTCGTCCTCCTCTTGTAGTTATACTTGCAGAGGGATTAGATGATGGTGTGGATCTTACAGTACCACGTGATGGAGTGGGTGAAGTGGTGTTTGGTGTACTTCTATAGCTAGTAAATTTACCTCTATTTTCCCCACATATTTTCATGCATCCTACTTATCATGATTTTAAATGGTTAAATAGAGATTCACTATAACTCTAATTGTTTTAATGTCCCTCTTCCCATGCATTCATTCCCATGAGCATCTAAAGAAAAGAAAAATAATTCCTTTTTGCACCTCCCTGACAACGATGCCAAAAATATCAGTCAGTCCAATTGGATGAACTCTGTTACATTAAATTATCGACCTGGGGATTGTAAATTGATGAAGTGAAATGAAAAGTATATACAACTAATAGTTTTTATCTAATCATGAAAATGGAAAGTAAATTTTTCAGTGGTTCAACTGCAGAAACAAAGTTCTTAGCTGCAGAAAGAACAAAGTAATGCTAAAAAATTAAAAAATTGATTTCTAAAGAACACGTAAGTAATTTTAAGATGTATAACAAAAAATATACTAGAATGTCATAATATTTACTAAATCATTTAACACCGTGAAGTTCCCTACTGATCATAACAATCAATTATTCAATTGGTGGTTGCGAATTTAGTTACTCCTATGCAAAGAAAAAATGATTCCATTTTAGAAAATAAATAACAGAATTAAAAATCACACAAATCAAATAACTAAAAGAACAATACCGTAAATGAAAGGAATAGTGTGCTCCTCCACAGGGGGCCCTCTTTATTCAAGGTACGTTATTTAACTAAAACGTATAAGGCTGAGCTCTATAAAACAAATATTAATAACTCATGGATATGGAAGTAACTAGAGGATTATATTAATCAACAAACAAGTTTTACAACAATTCGATTACACAGTACAACAATGGTAACTCTCTATGAGGATATGATCATTGATATTTATACAATGAGAATAGGATCACCTAGATCCATATCATATGGATCTCTTGATACAATGCATATAAAATATCTCATGTGTAGATAGTTAAATAAAATATGGATCAGTCATGGATGCTTGGATTCAATCTTGATTATCCACAAACAGAGAAATTCATGGTAAGATTCATGAATTTATCAAATACAATCGCGCTCTATCTTGTGCCTTGATTTTTTGTAGTTGCTCTTATGAAATTACACCACATGTACATGTTGATTGTAGCATTGACTTAGCCCCTGATCTATGATGGGATATCCATAGACCAAACGTACAGGTGGATTAGATTCATGGATCCTTTTAACGCTTCCCACATGTCTTGGCTCCATCCAATGTTTACTAAAACCCTATAGATGGAAGAATCTATGACAGAAACAGGTCTAAGTAATAGGATATATAACTATAATATGAGTTTCTAAAAAATTGAGAAATTTTGTAGCTACTCATTATAATAATGATTAATTAAATCAATTGTGCATTAAGAAGTATGGAATTAACATAATAATAAACAATTTTAACTCTAACCCTCAATTCAATGCATACATTTTGTAGTTGAGCATGTTTAAGTGGAAAAAAGGAGTAAAGTGTTGTTGAGACTCACAATAATACTCATGGGGGGTGAATCAATATTACATCAATTTTCTCAATTTTCTTTTCTTTTAATGATTTAATATTATTTTGAAGTGCTTACTCAATCACCAATGCATACAGAAATTAAACCAACACAGAAAACACAGTACACCATAATGTTTATGGTAAAACCCAATGCTGGAGAAAACCACAGAACATCTTTATTTATTTTCTTCTGCAAGCACCAACTTAAACTTTATAATATTACATCTTGATAGGAACCCACATGTTGCAAATGATGAGGACACCAAACCTCTCAGGAACCAACCTATTACAAATGACGAGGACACTAATCCTATCAAGAACCAACCTGTTACAAATGATGAGGACACCAATCCTCTCAGGAACCAACCTGTAGAGTGAGGACACCATCTCTCTCCCTTGCACCACCTTGCCTTGGTGTATTAATTTTCCTCCAAAAACAATCCTTACACAACTAGACCTTTGTCTTTTTAATTAAAAAACCATCCGATATATTTCCAATTCAGTTTCTCTGAACAGTTACATGAACTTTTCCTTCTCTTATTTTCAAAAACTAACTTGATCAAATAACATCCATATTTATAATGTCTCTACCTTAGTTCAACTAACTCTATGTGGATGCATAATAGTTATATTGTGGACATATCTTGACTAGATCAAAGTCTAGTTAGTTATATGTGGACACACTTATGTCTAAATTAAGAATATGGACACATAAAAATTATATTATGGACATATATTTACCATATAAAAGTCCATTTAGTTATATGTGGACACACTTCTATCTAAATTAAGTATATTTCTTCTCTAGTTATGACTCGACATTCTTCGACTAAATCAGATGGACCAAATCTTCCTTGTTTTATGAAACAAGTTCAAGGATCATCGTTGATCCTTTCAATGATTAACGAAGTATCGATTATGTGACCAAATCTTCCAATGAATGAGCTCCAGCTCATCTCCAACAAAATAACCTAGTCTTATAAGGGCATCTCATCAAAATTGACGCAACAATTTACATTCTGGTTTACATAGCACCCAATGCACAAATAGAATAGGAGCGCAAGATTCAAGTCACAAGTCTTAAACACGTCACACTTGCTTTATAGCATGCTCACTCAATCTCCCCACCAGACTGTGAGCATTCCCTAGTGACTCACTCACTTGACTCTGAAACTTCCACTCGTTCCATCTCATTTCACTCTATCGCTTGTTGCACCAAATTTGTCTCACCACACTCCACTGCATTGTTCGTCACACTAGCTCAAGGCACCATGCATATTTTCTTCTATGTCATTGACAAGTGATCGACTTTGTTCCATCACACTCCATTGTTCCATTCCTCTCACTATCTCAAGGCACCCTGCAGATTTTCTTCTGCTCCATTGATCCTTTCTTCCTTTGATCCTTTTGTGCACTTATATTTTCATTCTTTCACGACTTCCTCTATCTGTGCACCATACTTTTTTCCATACTATTTGTCATAGCACTAGAACTCAATATATTCATGACTACTTCGACATCAATAACAACATATGCACAAATAACTCCCCTTTGTCATGGATGGAAACCAAAAGATCCTTACTGCCATATCAATGGCCTTTATGTTATTTTCTCCCCCTTTCAATGTGCATAACTGCTAAATCAATGGTCTTTATGCTAAGTTGCTCCCCCTTTCAATGCGTGAAAAAAAACTCTTTCAATGTGTATCAACTTCATGCTAAGTTGGGTTTGTTGTTTTTGTTTTTGTTACTCTCTCGCATTGACACCAATGACAAAGATAGACTCTGTATATTCTCCCTCTAGGAAGAAGGTCCTCTGGAAGTCTGTGTTAAAACATTCTCCTAGACTCTTTACATGTACAAAACCATCCTCAAATAGAATACCATTGAGAACCATTGCAAACTTCAACTGTGCACATCTCCACAAAAGAAAACTTATTTTTATGAGTAATCTAAATATTAACAACAATATCACTTGACCCTGATACAACATCAAATGGGGCACCTATAGAACAAGTGAACTGTCTTATTTACTGAAGAAAGGAAGACAAGATCACACCCAATCTCTGTCTAAGATACTCAAAGGTTTATCTTTGTAATGGCTTGGTAAAAATATATGCAATCTACTCTTTGGAAGGAACATACTCTAATTTGACCACCTGATTCTGAACTTGTTCTCTGAGAAAATGATATTTTATTGGTATATGCTTAGTCTTAGAGTGTTGAACAGATTTTTTAGATATATTGATAGCACTTGTATTGTCACACATGATGGTGACAAGTTGATCAAAAGGAGCTTGAATATCCTTGAGGTTTTTTTTTATCCACAACAATTTAGTACAGCAAGATCATGTAGCTATATATTCGGCTTCAGTTGTAGAAAGGGAAATGGAAGTTTGTTTCTCATTGAGCCAGGAAACTAAAGAACTACCGAGGAAGAATTTTCCTCCACTAGTGATTTTTCTATGATCAATACTTCCTTTACATTCTGCATTTGTATAAGCTCTAAGAACGAGGTATGTGTCTTTCGGATACCACAAGCCATAATCAGTGTTTCCTTACAAGTATCTAAATATTATTTTAACCGCAAGAACATCAATTTCCTTAGGATTGGATTGAAACTTGCCTACCAAACCTACTTATTTTATGATGTCAGGCCTTGAATCTATGAGATAGAGTAAATTTCCTATCATAGACTTGTACATGGTTTGATATATGTTTGGAGCATCGTCATCTTTTTTGAGTTTGCAATTGGTTGTCATAGGAGTGCTTACTGGTGCATAGTTTTCCATGCCAAATTTCTTCAATATTTCCTTGAGATATTTACTTTGATATATGAAAATTCCTCTTTTTGATTGATGAATCTGTAGACCAATAAAGGAGAGTTTCCCCAACATAGACATCTCAAACTGTTTTTGCATTGCAACTGCAAACTTCTTTCTCATTAATATGTTACTGCCAAAAATAATATCATAAACATATACTACAATAATTAGTAGGGCATTACCTTCAGTCTTGATGTATAATTTTCTATCATTTGTTCCCTTCTTAAATACTTGTTGGTGTAAATACTTGTATAGTCTATAGTACCAAGCTCTTGGAGCCTGTTTTATCCCATACAATGTTTTTTTAATCATCATACATAATCCTTTTTGTCATTCAGTTGAAAACCCTTTGGTTACTCGACATAAACTTCTTCCTCTAGGTCACCATTTAAAAATGATTATTTGACATCCATCCGATAAAATTTTAATTTCCATAGCATGCAAAAGACAAAAACATCCTGATAGCTTCAATTCTTTCAACAGAGGCAAAGGTTTCTTCAAATTCCACTCCTTCTACTTGAGCATACCCTTTGCATACCATTTTGGCCTTGTTTCTGACTATTAGTCCATCTTCATTCAACTTGTTTTTTTATACACATTTAGTTTCAATTACATTCTTGTTATTGGGTCTTGGAACAAGATCCCAAGTCTCATTTTTTTCTACTTGGTATAGTTCTCCATTCATGGCTTCGACCCAGTGGTCATCCTGACTTGATTGCACAAAATTTTGGGGTTCACTCAAGGAAAACAATGCAAAATTTGTTGAGCTTGATGTATCTATAATTTTTGTTCTAGTTTGTACACCTGCTTCCTTGTTTCCCATAATCTGACTTTATGGATGATTTTTTTTAACATACCTTGACGGGGTATTTGGATATGGTGTTTCCATTATCTCCTCTTCCTCTGAATCCTCTGGTTCCTGATGCTCATTAATTCCATCATCTTGTGGTTCATTGTCGATTGGTTCATCATATATATAATCATGATGTTGGTGTCTTACTGGATAAAGTGGTCCTTCATATACCTTTACATATATACTCTCAACTATCTTGTGGAGTCTTTTTTTTAGCACTAGTACACTTTCCTTCTGGAGGATATCCTAACAGGATACCTTCATCAACTCTAGATTCAAACCTACCTAGTTTGTCTTAATTTCTTTTAATGTAGCATTTGCTTCTAAATATCTTGAAACAATTAATTCATGATGATATGTCATGCCATATATCATGAGGGGTTTTATTGAACGAACTCTCCCCAAAAGGTGTTGGGTACCTTTGATTCACCAAGCAATGCCCTATCCATTTCTTGAACTATTATGTTCATCCTTTCTACAACTCCATTCTATTGAGGGTTTCTTGCAACAACAAAATATCTCTTGATCCCATGTTTTTCAAAATAATTGTTGAATTCATTTGATGTGAATTCTCCTCCTATATCTAACCTTAGGCACTTGATTTTTAAGTCCATTTCATTTTCTACCTGTGGTTTGAATATTTGAATTTTTTCAAAATCCTCAAATTTATGCTTCAATAATCCAACCCAAGACATATTGGTATAGTCATGAATCAGAAATATGAAATAGTTTTCACCTCATGGTGATTGTGTACTAGTAGGTCCACAAAGATCTATATGGATCAACTCAATAGTTTGAGTGGTGGAGTGTTCTCTGGCCTTGAATTTAAATCTTGACTTCTTTCCAAATTGACATGACTTGCAGATAATATTCTCATGTTTGGAAATTTTAGGCATATCTCATACAACATATTTTATTCCTATATTAACAAGATGATTAAAACTAAGATGACTTGGTATTTTGTTCCCACGCCATATCTCATTGGTTTTACCAATGGAACATTTTTCTTTTCCTTCTTCTAGGACATACGCATTCCATAGAGTTAAGACTTCCTTTACAAGAGTATTCCATGTATTCCCATCCATTACTTTACATCCTTTTGAATGAAAGAGAACATTGTGTCCTTGGTCACACATTTGACTGATCTGAAATTTTATTTGATCTAAAATTCAAGATCTTTTAACCATTATTTGAATGTGAAATTTTTAACTGTTAACCATCTTTGTAATGCAAAATTAAAGAATATCTATCAAGCATATGAGCACATAAACATGTAAGCAAACCATCTATGAACAAGATTTGGTAACAGAGTTCACTAGACTTCCTGGCTACGTCTCTGGGTCCACTCCAATAGTGCAACCACTCTTTAACTAATCTCAAATGCTTAAAAATTACAAAGAAAAGGCTTACATAAGAGCTCTCAAAAACCAACTTTCAGATTTGCAATTTTGGACAGAAACATACATCATAGGTGGCTGGAAAATGTCATTCTGTGACTTTTGACTGTAAACTCGAGTATTCTTGGCTCGCTCAAATGGTCTATGGAGACACTTTTTTGTTCAACTACTCTGATGACAAAACGAAGAGCATATTTGGAATCCCCTCGCAATTGTGCAACTTTTAAGTATAAAGTCAACCTATTTCTTAGTAGGTAGTTTGGGACACTTCCTGGCATGAATTCTAATGCAGCTTTTGTCTATCATATCTGTACAGTCTCGAAAAGTGTGCCACTCCTCTTCTAAAGGCACTTTGTTGTTCGACTATTCTGATGAAGAAACATAGAGCATATTCGTGATCCTCTCGAAATTTTGCAACTTTTAAGTATAAAGGTGACCTATTTCTGAGCAAGTCACCTGGGGCATCTCCTCGCATGGATTCCAATGCAGTGTCCTCCAACTCCCCTACCTCATTTTGTGTGCCCGACTAAATAAGCAGAGTCGCTAACTAGTTCACCAAATTTAGTGAACCTCCTCCAGATTTTGCAGTAACCGCAAGATTTGGCGAAAATCTTCCAGATTTGGCTGAATCCGCCAAACTGCTGGTCTTCTAGAAGGGGACACATGGCACCTTCTGATTGGGCCATGTGTCATCCTCTCATCGACTGATGCCACATGCCCTACTGATGTCATCATCCATACGGATAATGTCATCATCCATACGGATAATGTCATCATCCGTACGACCCTGCCACGTGTGACCTGCTGATGTCATCATCTGTAAGGCCTTTCCACTTGTCACCTGCTAACATCATCATCCATACGGCTCTGCCATGTGTCACACTGATGTCATCATCCGTACTGCTGACGTCATCACCTGTATGGCTTGCCATGTGACACCTGTACGACCTACCATGTGTCCTATTGACGTCATCGTCAATACTGCTGACGTCATCACCTGTACAGCCTACCATGTGTCACTTGTACAGCCTGCCACATGTCAAGATAACATCAACATCTGTACTGTTGACGTCATTAGTACGACCTACTGACTTTTTGACGCTATTTTTGAAAAACTTAAGAGTGTCATAACTTCTTCATACGAGATCCGTTTGAGAAAATAAATATATGGTCGGAATCGGGAGAACGAGCCGGACACAATGGCATTGGTTTCATCCAATTATAATAAAATTTATTTTTAAGCATTTTTCTGAGCCTAGGGACCCTTCTGAGACTTCTGGGTCATTCCTAGATCCTCATTTTCTGCATTTGAGTATTTTCAAGCGGTTTTGGATCCACCTGGATCACACCTCCCCACTGCGAAGCTTTTGGACCACAAAAAGAATTAAATCATTCAGAAAATAAGTGAGGACATGTTTGTCTCACTTGTCATGTATCACCTATCCATTCCTCCTAGAACCTATACATCTGACTCAACAATACAACAATCAACACTGCACTAACATTGTTAGGTACATTAATCACATTCTTAATCACATCTTCATTCAACATTTTCAAACCCAACCACATACAACTGATGAGTAATAAGCTGAATATAAACATTGAACATGTGAAAGAGATTGTACCCGAACCATGCTGACTTTTAACCATAGAAACACTATCAACCAAAACAGGTGCATTGTAGTGAAATGACACTTCTTTTTCATGCTTAGGATTCTTTTCTTCCTTACATTGTATAGACATAAGTGCCAAATTCTGACTTGCATTAACAACCCTTTTTAATTGTTGTGTAGTGCCCAATGATTTGTCGTTTTTGAATGAATGTGAATGCACTATGTACTCAATTCCTTATTTAAACAAGTGATAGTGATTATGTTCTTGATAGAAGATCATTTTTTGATCATATAAGTACGGACTACCCAACACAATTCCACAGATATCTAGTGGGACCACATCAAATTCAACCTCATCTACAAACTTAGATGTAATTGCAAACTTTAGATCACATTGTTGTGTTACTTGTAATCTTTTATCTTTGCATACCCAACCTAATGGATAAGGTTTCTTGTGTGGTTTTGTTGTTAATCCCAATTGCTTAACTACTTCTTCTAAAATAAGATTAACTTGAGATCGACTATCTATGAGTGTGTCAACCTTTGTTTGTTTTGTAATCACTCTTATATGAAACAGTGCATTCCTCTTTCTATCCTTGGAATTGTCATCATCTTTAGAAGTAGAAGCACATGAAGAACCAATGTTAACATCATTATCAACAATAGATTTACCTTTCACACCTACGATTGTTATCTTTGTTTTGTCCTCAGAATCTGATCCAAGATCCTCAACGATAAACGTGGTTGTTTGCTTCCTCTTCCGATCCTTAAACCACTTTGGTTTTATTTCAGGATGTATCTTCCAACACTTTTCCTCTTCATGCCCTTGCTTTTGACAATGCGAGCATGTAGGTCTCTCATCACCCTTCTTCATTGTATCTGCATGTTTAACTTTCCGCTTTTCCTTGCCTTCTTTTCCTTGGATGGATTCAGCTGAAGAAACATCATGAACACTCTTCCCCTTTGACTCAATGTGAGTTGCTTGAACACACACCTCGTCAAGGTTAGTCGGATTAAACATCAATATCATATGACGTAAATAAGTATGCAATCCTCCTATATCTTTGAGAAGAGTTTCCTGAGTGTAGAGAGGTATACCAAGTATCAATGCTCTTTTTCGAAATTCTTTCGTGTATTCTTGCACACTTTGTCCCTTACTTTGTCTTAAATTCTGCCAATACATCATAGCTTGCTGCATATACCCTAATGGATAAAATTGCTTTTTAAGTGCTGAAGTGAACTCATACCAAGAGGAAACGATTTTTCCTTTTGTGGCAAGATCCTCTTGAGATCTGCTCTCCCACCAAATGAGAGCACTCCCTCCAAGTCGAAGAGAAGCCAATTGAATTTTAACAACATCTTCAGTAAACTTTTGAATCCTACAATAAACTTCAATTTGATGGATCCAATTGTCCAATTGTTCAACATTAAGCTCTCCATTATACATAGGCAATTCAAACTTAATATCAAGCTTTAAACGATGCATATTTGGATCAACTTTTGTTTTTAGTTTTTCAAATGGAGAAGGAATAGAACCATCAAGAAGAGATGGAGAAGTTGGTGGGGTTTTAGGGGGTTCCTCACCACCTCCTTCTTTTTTACCTTCTGTATCAGATGGTCCATCTTGTTCACCTTTCTTTTGATCTTGATAGAGCTCCTCTACCATCATTTGCATTCTCATGAAAGCTTTAAGAAATTCCTCTTCAGAAGGGATAGAATAAGCTGCTTCTTCTCCTTTTGGTGAAGACATCATTCCTCTTCTTGATCCAATCTCTGGATGAAACTCTTCAAGTTCTCCTTCAGCATCCTGAAGCTTGGATCTTGTTAACATCAACTCACAAAGTAGTGGTTAACCTCTCTCTGATAGCAACTTGATCTGAAATTTTACTTGATCTAAAATTCAAGATCTTTTAACCATTATTTGCATGTGAAATTTTTAAGTGTTAACCATCTTTGTAATGCAAAATTAAAGAATATCCATCACACATATGAGCACATAAACATGTAAGAAAACCATCTATGAACAAGATTTGGTAATGGAGTTCACCATACTTCCTGGCTACATCTCCAGGTCCACTCCAATAGTGCACCAACAGTGCAACCGCTCTTTAATTAATCTCAAATGCTTAAAAATTACAAAGAAAAGGCTTACATAAGAGCTCTCAAAAACCAACTTTCAGATCTGCAATTTTGGACAGAAACAGATATCATAGGTGGTTGGAAAACGTCATTATGAAACTTTTGACTCTAAACTCGAGTATGCTTGGCTCGCTCAAATGGGGTATGGAGGCACTTTTCTATTCAACTACTTTGATGAAAAAACAAAGAGCATATTTGGAATCCCTTCACAATTATGCAACTTTTAAGTATAAAGTCGACCTATTTCTGAGCAAGTCACATGGGACACCTTCTGGCATGAATTCCAATGTAGCTTCTTGTTATCATTGAAATTTCGTCCGCACATGGCGACAAGAACTCAACATCGTCAAACAACAATGAAGTCATTCATGGCCCTGAATTAATCTCACAGCATTCAAAAAAGGGAAAAAACTATACAAAGTAGTGAAAAATTGAAGAGCGCTTTACAGAAGTTGGGCGCACGTTCACATGCACGGAACAAAAATGTAGAATGCGTGCATACGCGCACGATGCGTGGCTGTTAGCGCAAAAATCCATGCACCTACTAAATGGTGCATTTATGAACGTGGTCGGCCTCCCAACCACTTATGGTTCAGCTCCCAAGTCGATTTGACCTCCAAATCCGGGCTGGATCCGAATGGTGGGCTGGTCAAAGACCTAATAATGCCCTAAATGACCTCTTTTAACACTACAAGGCAGTTGCACAAAAGCCCAAAGAAATGCTATAAAAATCCATGAATGCACCTCATTTTCTCAAGGAATTCTAAGTAATGTTATGCTACCTAGATTGTTTTAAGGACTCCTTCCTTGACAAGAACACATTGGCATCATTTCATTGAGCAATCCACCTCTCCATTGAGTGGATTTGAAAGGAGTTATTTTACCACCATTTTCATTTTTCTTGTTGTAAGGAGAGCAAGCTTGTGAGGGTCCAAGAGCCTTCCCTTGGAGGAAGAAGGGACTCATTGTCCCCTTTCTTCTTGGTGCTTTGATTTCAGCAATAGATCAACCTAAAAACATTGGTGACATGGGTCTTTTTGTTTTTGTTATCTCTATGTCCCTATGCTTATTATTTTAGTTTGTATTAGTTTAATTCTTTCTTATAGTTTTGTTTTTCTTTCTCTAACTCTTTCCTCTATAGCTGTCATGCTCAGCAAGACCCAAATGGGCATGCAAGCACCTCTTATTTGCTCACCAAGGTGATGAAAAGGGTGCAACAGATTGGCAACTCCACTGGGGAAAGGTATCAAATTCCTACCTCATTTGGGTTTATTTTTATCTTCTTTTAGTTTGATTAACTTGCAGGTGCACAAACCGGCCTAGGCCGACCTGCCAACCATCCAATTCAGAGGAGAATTGAGAGAAATCCATTCGGATTTTTCTTTATCGGTCGTTTGACACAGGTACATGGGTATTCTATCCCACAGACGAGCATTGGGTGCACATGCGCTTAAGTTACAACCTTTCTCTGCGCGCATGCGCTTTTGGACCTATCTTTGTTCGTGCGCCTGTGCTCTGTGCGCCTCTGTCTGCACTAGGGGCCGCGCATTTAAGCAAAATTTCACATTTTAAGTTGTTTGGATGTGGGGAAGGCCATTTTCCTTCTTAAACATGATGTTAAGCATGCTCTAAATACTGCACCACACTTAGTCCCCTCATCATATAAAGGGGTTAGTCAAACACACATAGGCACTTAGGAGGATAAAAATCAATTTCCCTTATTTTATTTTTGCCACATGGATGGCTTGTTTTGACTTACAATCTAAGGTGAACATCAATTTTAATCACATCTAAACTTACATTGGGACTAGAAATTGAAGTAACAATCATTTAGTATGCTCTTCTCTCACGCTTCCAAGCGATCTTGAGAATCAGAAAAAGATTGTAAAACAATTTCATCTCCCTTAACAAAGTTTAAAACCTTTAGGAGAGGACAATGGCCCTTCTTGGGACCCCTCTTAGTTTTATTTTTCAAACATATCTTAAGATTGTAACGGGCCTATACATGCCCACATGCTACAAAGATAGGATAGTGTTTGGAATTGTGCTTTCTTTTATCAAAACACTAGGAAAGTTTAAACGTTTCTAACGGGCCCATACATGCCCACATGTTCAATCTAGGATAGTTTCATGCTTTTTCTAGATTACATTACAATAGGGAGTTAAAGGATAGTAATGGACCCACATGTCCACATGCTAGCTTCCTAGGGCTTTTGAATTCCACAAGGTTGTACCAAAGGCATTTAGTTAATTAGGTAATCAAACTCTTGTAAGGATCAAGCGAAGTCCACATGCAATAAGGTGACATCTAATTCACTAAAAATTGGCACACGTTCACTCACACACAAAAGTCACTTATCACTCACATAGCTTCTTCTTGAAACGTGGAGCTCTAAGTAAGTTTCCTCCAAAAAGGGATTCTGAAAATACCCCATCTTTTCTGGATAGGACTATCCACTCCCATTTTTAATCAACGAGGTTGGTTTACACCCCCAACTTCACAAAACAACTTCATCTAAAAACTTTCTAAAAACTCACTAAGTTTTCCTCCACAGGAGGTTCCAAAAGAAATTTTTTAGTTTAGGTAGGATTTCGGGGATAGGCATCCAAATAACTCCCCGTTATCTGGTTCTCACATTATCAAAACATAGAGGTTGTCAAATAGGGAACTTAAAATCCTCCAAGTCAAGTGTTCCAATCACCATAAGGCAGGGATATACCTATGAAGGGTTGAAGGCCGAGGTCTGGTTGTTCTGTGCGTCCCCCCTTGAGGCACCCACCTCTTGGACGGGATCCAACCCGTGACCCATTTCTTAGGCCGAAAATCTAAATGTCACTCACAATTTGACCGAGGTACTTAGTGACCAACTTTAGGACATCTACCCAAGTGGCGATTGTGGGCTGAAATTGCACCTTGATTGGATTTTGTGTGGCTATTGGGAAATATCGCCAGCTCTTTCAGGATATGCCCCCTTTACCCCTCATTATAACCAATTATTTCATCCTTCACTAGTTTCTCTTCCGGTGACTTTAGACCCCACTGTTGAGTACTATTGGAAGGCCCAGTGCTATTTGAGAGGAAGGACGTTACGTCTTCTAGGACACGAGCATTTGCTTTCTCTTTTTGATTCCCCCACGAGGACAAAACCCACTTACCCACATATATGCTTCTTTTCTCATTTTATGTATGATGCACATCTGATTACAGTTTGATTTTGATATATATATTGTGTAAACATTCAACGCAAAGGCTCTTGTTTCTGTATTTCTCTCACCACTTTTTGCACACATTCACACAGCTAGTCTAATATCATAGGGGAACCACAGAACCCCCGTCGTTCATGACATTTGCTCAACCTCCCTCCTATCTTAGGGGGAGTATCTGGTCATGCCCGCTCATCGGCACCTCCTTCACACACTCCTGTGAGTGCTACTATCTTAGGATCAGCTTTGCTTGGTTCTACATTACTTGGGTCAACTTCCCAAGGTCATCCGTTCACTCGCTCTCCTTTACACAGAAGCAGAGGAGCCACTTCCTCTCAAGGAGGGAGCACTAATCCACCTAGCCCCCATCAAGGGTCAGGTTCACAACACACTATGGCCGGAACTAATCCTCCCCCCCACTACAGATGCCATATTTGGCCTCTCTCAACATACCGGATCTCACCAAACTTACTAATGATCCTATATTGCATGACCCCACATGGCCTGCAATGCCTACCAAACTACCTTCAGACATACCAAAGTTTGAAGGAAAGGTAGGGGAAGACCCTGCCAACCATGTCATGACCTTTCATCTTTGGTGCTCTTCCAATAGCATTATGGATGACTCCATCAGACTGCGATTATTTCAACACACACTCACTGGCCCATCGGCTAAATGGTATGTCGAAGAAAAATCAGGGTCCCATGCGACCTTTGAGTCATTGGCCAAATAATTCTTGACCTTCTTCCAATTACCCATCTGCCACGACAATGGTCTAGAACTACTGTCTAACTTCAAACAAACCTCAGCCACACACATCGCTGACCACATTCACGAGTGGCGTAGGCAACGTAGTTTGTGTAAAGCGGAAACCACCAAGAAACAATGTCTCGACTGGTTTCTTAGATCACTTGTCTCTCTCCTTGGAAAGGATGTAGCCTCCACCTTCCCTCAATCAGAAGAGGAGGCCATTAGCAAGGCCCAACATTATGACCTCATCTACGCACAGTCAGGGTACTTATACATGGTACTTCCTGATCTTCCAAAACCGATGCCATTTGGCCAAGACAAACCCGGAATGTCTCACTCAGCAGACGGACTAATCGGTGCCACCACACACCATGGTCCACAACCCCAACCACCACCGATGTATGGAACACCTCAATACCCGCCAGCATACGGGGGCACTTCTTATTACCCCCCACCCCCTTATCAACAGCCATACCTTGTTGCTATACCTCCACCCATCAGTGGACCACCACCGACACCTCCCATACATCCACCTATTCCCAAAAATAGTGGTACTCCCTCAACATCAGCTTATAGTACTAGTGAAAGAATTATTCCTTCCTATGTACCTTATGGATTGGTACCACCACAAAACCCATACTTCCCGTTTCCTGGTCCTCCACAGCCCATGGCTCCCCCACATCCACATGCAGGGGTAAGTTTTGTTCAACCTTTTGCCGCTCAACAATACCAAAGCTTTGAACAGTTGAATACAGCCAACCCAACTCATCCATCAAACAATGCCAAAAAGAAAGGATGGAACAGGAATAACAACAACCCAGGTCAAGGCGGGAATCACCCCCCACAGCATAAACCAACTGGGGGCAACCAGATCCAAGGGAACCAAAACCCCCAAGGGGGAAATAATAACAAATGCCAAGGGATAAATAATGTTAAAACAAACTTCCCTTGTGCCCTTTGTGGTGAGTTCGGTCATTACACTCACCACTACCCCCATATCGCTGATTTCAAATGGTTGAAAGACTCTGGTAGGCTTTCCCATTCTCCTGCACAACCTGCCCCTTAGCAGGCACCACAACAATATGTGCAACAACCCCCTCCCGCCGTACTGCAAAATCCTATTCCACATCAAGGTGTGATAAACACCCAACAGGACACACAACATCCCCCACCTCAAGGGGGACAATACCACAACCCCAACAATCCGGCAGAGCGAACAATTCTCCTCACCAGTGAGGAAGAAATCCTTCTGCAAACGCGTAATCGTCAGTATCATGCACCCGCTGATTCTCCTCCCATCACCCCAGAGACAAATCCTACACTGACGGGACCCCCATTGGTGATACCTCGCCCTGCTGCCGAACCACCACTATGCATCCCTCACATCCCCTTACGCTGGAATCTCCACAACCCACAGGCTAGGGCAGCTCATAACTATAGCTTGGTAGATGACTTAGCGCAATCCCCAGCTGCCATGTCAGTCTGGGAAGTCCTCCAGACTTGTCCTACGCAGCGGAAATCACTATTTTCTGCCTTGGGAGCAGTCGACCCTGCAGATACCCGACTCATCACCTTTGATCTTGATAGCGGAGAACCTCGTCTTCCCGCCTTGATCGCTTTTCAAATACCAGTAAAAATATGAAACATCACAGTTCATCGGTGTATCATCAATGAAGGTGCATCTACATGCATTATTTCCAAAACTGTATGGCAGAAACTTGGTTCCCCTGAACTCATACCCTCCTCCATCACATTACGAGCTTAGGACGGATGACCATCCTCTCCTGAAGGGCTCTTCCAAAACATCCCTGTTGAACTCGGGGGCAAGACTATTCTCATCGACATCGAAGTTATCGACGCCCCTCTCGATCATAATATCCTGTTCGGTCGTAGCTACATGTATGCTATGAAGGCAGTGACATATTTCGTCTTTCGAACCATGATGTTCCCCCACAATGGGAAGATCGTGACCATCGACCAAGTGTCACATTATGAGCCTAACCCATCTGCCAACCTCGATAACATTCTTCCCCTCATCCACACAAACCAAGATGCATATCCACTCATAGAGATGGGTCCTGGGATTTTTAAAGATCCATCCTTGTTAGGGACGTACCATGGAGCACCATCACTCCTTCATCCTGCTAATCAAGTATGTGTCATCTCATCTAACGGAACTCACACAGAGGATGTTCTTCCTCCTTAGGAGGCTTCAGTCATTCCTGATGTCCCAATAGTCGCAGAACCCCTCCCTCCAGAGCCTCCTGTGCACTCGTCGACCCCAACAGTCCACGAATCCACATCCCCTTAGGGGCATAGTCTCGTTTGGGAGACAGTTCCCCAACCCCTCACTCAAATTCCCTTCTTTTACCCTCCACCAGGTATAGAATCTTTTCAGGTAGCTGCAATGCTCACACTACCCAATATGGTGTTAGCAATCCCAGTGTGGTATTTACACCCACCTGAGATGGTCCCTCGACCATCCCTTCCCCCATAGGAAGGCCTCCCCATGAGGATTCCCTTCCTTACCCCCACCACCCCCCCACCCACTAACCTCCCGGCTACAACTGGGGGTAGGAGAAAGAAGAAAGAGCCCACCGCTCCACTTCCTCCACGCATCACACCACCTTGCGCACTATGTGAGAAAGAGGGCCACCAAACCAACAATTGCCCATCACTACCTGAATTACGGAATTTGATCCCCCTCAATCAAACTCCCATAACACCCGCCACTACTGCTAGTCCCACCACTATCACCCACCCTTCTAGTAGTAAAGGGTTGAGGACCATATATGCTTGTGCTATATGTTCAGAGTATGGCCATTACAATCATCATTTCCCAGCACTACCATGCTTTCGAAAAACATTAGCAGTTGTGCGCCAGAACTTCTGGAACAACCCAAGTCCTGCTAATTCCTCGTCAACAACTATCACTGACATCCGCTATGTCACCACTTCAATCAATGAATGTATGAGATGCCCTTTCTCTCTCTGCGATTCATTAGCTCATTTTACACACCAGTGTCCTACGGTCCTTGAATATAGGCAACGTCAATTGGCCCTGCTTCACCAACCCGCAGAGGTGATAATCGACATTACCTCATCACTAGAGGATCTTCAAGTCATTTCTCCCAAGCCCGAGGCACTCCCAACGCCTCCATGGTTCTTCAATGACATCTCTGAGGACTTACCCCGTAACCCCCCCAACTCTCCTGCTCATCCCCCTATGGACACTCTCCACCCAACCACCATGGGTACCCCTTAGTACTTCAATATATGGTTTATGTAGAGTGAACCCTCACCATCTCCTAGCATTGCTCCCTCTGCTTCTCCAGCTGGGGGCAACCACACTGTCACTAAGATCACTCTTCACGACCCCTTGTATTCCCAACGTTTCCATTGTGACGAGGAAATACTACCCAGACTCTCCCTGGGATGCGCTACATCACCGTGCACTCTTCTCGCCATAGGAAGCCCTCATGCCTCCTAACCAAAACCCCATTTATGTGGTCGAAATAAAATATTTTATCCCGTCCGGGCCTATAGATTGGTTCAACAATCCCATTCCTTCCCCTGATGCTTTTGAAGAAGGTAATATGGCCAACATTTCCCCCACCATCAAAATCAACATTTCCGTTAAAAATGGCATCGTCGAAGAAATCATCATTGGAGCTGCTTGCACTCCTCAGAAAATAGCCGAATACAAAGCCCTCTTCCAGGAATATAGGGATATTTTTGCCTGGTCATACACAAAAATGCCTGGCCTCGATCCCTCTATTGTTGAACATTGCATCGACACTTGGCTTGACATCACACCAGTTCGCCAAAAAAAATGACCGCTACACCAATCCAAAGCCGTGGCTATTAAAGCTGAAATTGACAAATTACGCGCTGCCGGGTTTATTTACCCCATCGCTTATACTTCCTAGGTTTCCAACCCTGTACCCGTCGACAAAAAATAGGGCACTATCCGCGTTTGCATAGACTTTCGCGATCTCAATAACGCATGTCCCAAAGACAACTTTCCAATGCCTTTCATTGATCAAATTATCGACGACTGTGCCAGCCACGAAGCTCTCTCCTTTATGGACGGATTCTCTGGCTATAACCAAATTCAAATCCACCCAGTCGATCAGTATAAAACCGCATTCATTACCCCATGGGGTACTTTTGCATATCGTGTTATGCCTTTCGGCTTAAATAATGCTGGTACAACCTTCTAGCGGGCAATGACATACATCTTTCACTATCTGGCCAATATCATCCTTGCCTACTTGGACGACCTCACAGCTCGATCCAAGAAATGTACCCAGCATCTTGATGATTTACGAATCATCTGTCAGCAGTGTCGTCAATACAACATCTGTTTGAACCCTCTCAAGTGTGTGTTCTGTGTCACTGCAGGGCTCCTCCTCGGTTTTATTGTTTCCCAAAGCGGTATTACCATGGACCCCCTCAAAGTCCAAGCTATCACCAAAATTCCACCTCCTCAGAATTTACGGCAACTTCAGAGTCTACAAAATAAAGCTAACTTTCTCAAACGCTTTGTCCCAAATTATGCCATATGCACAAATGGTTTCCTTTTATTACTACGTCATGACATCCCTTTTCAATGGGACGACCATGCTCAACAGTCATTTGACGATCTTAAAGCAACGCTTTCAAATGCACCTTTAATTAGTGCACCTGACTATAATCGTGACTACATTCTCTATGTATCAGCATCCACTGTATCAGTAGCCGGCATCCTCGTCTAGCTTGGAGATGACAATCGTGAAAACGTCATCTATTACATTAGTAAGAACCTTTCAGGGCCACCCTTGAAATATAAACACGAGGAGAAACTTTCTCTTGCAGTTGTCCTTGCAGTCCAGAAACTGCGCCATTACATTTTGCTTCGCACCACCAAGGTCGTCACAGATTCCAACCCTATGCAGTACTTGCTCAGTCGTCACCAAGTTAACGACAAATTCGCTCGATGGATCATTATCCTTCAGGAGTACAACCTCGAGTTCTCAACACCTAAGAGTAAGAAGGCCCTCATTCTCGTCGAACTTGTCACGGCCCTCCCCTCTGACATCACCAGTGCCCCCGTCAATACCGACTTTCCCTATGAACATCTCTTTTACATTACATCGGATGATCCTTGGTACGACGACCTCCTCTTCTACCTACGAACTCAAAATTTTGGTAACCACCTTTCAAGAGATGATCGTCGACGTATTCGCCATCAGGCCCCCTGCTACCTCCTCATCGGAGACATCCTATATCAGCAGGGCATCGACACCATCCTTCGCCGATGCCTGACAATTAACGAGGCTGACAGAGTCTTAAATGACTGCCACAACGACGCATGTGGGGGCCATATTTCAGGTATATCCACGGCTCAAAATATTATCTAAGCCAGTTACTTTTGGCCTACCTTGTTTCATGATTGCATTCATGCCATGAAATGATGTGAACAATGCCAGCTCTATGCCAACAAAGCCTGAGCTCCCCCAGCTCTTCTTCACCCTGTCATTACTGCCGACCCTTTTTGTAAATGGGGCATCGACTTTATGACTTGTAATCCCCCCTCCAACAATGGTCACAAATACATTGTTGTCGCTGTTGATTACTTCACCAAATGGGCCGAAGCTATGCCCACTTTCAACAACACCGCTGACACTGCAGCGTGTTTTTTCTTTAATCACGTCATATCCCGTTTTGGAGTACCACTCCAACTCATTTTCGACCATGGGAAACACTTCAAGAATGAGATATTCATCGAACTCTCATCTCGGTTAGGCTTCTCTCACGAGTTTGCCTCACCATATTACCCTCATTCAAATGGACAGGTCGAGGCAGTTAACAAAGTCCTCAAGACCATGTTATAGCGCACGGTTAATAAACATAAAACCAATTGGCATCATATGTTATTTTCTGGGCTATGGGCTTATCGAACGACAGTGAAGACCGCTACGGGGTTCACGCCATTCCATTTAGTCCATGGGGTCGAGGCAACTCTTCCCATTGAGTGAGAAATTCCCACCTTACACACCGCAATTGAGCTATTACCTGACACTGCTCCAATGGAGCAGCGCTTGCTGAACTTGGAGTCTCTGGATGAATATCGTCGATCTTCCTTATAGAACAACGAGGCAGCTAAAAAATGATCCAAGGCTACCTTTGATCGCCATGTCAACCTTCGATCATTTTGCAAAGGCGACCTCGTCCTGGCTTATGATATCACTCATGATACCTTTGGCCACGAAAAATTCGAATCACTTTGGCATGGCCCTTACATTATCCAACATTGCCTCACCAAAGGCGCATATATCCTGGCCTCTCCCGAAGGCCTCTCTCTCAAAGAACCCGTCAATGGGTTGTATCTCAAGAAATTTTATGCTTAAATGTAGTCATTCTACTTTAGGTTATTTCTTCTTTTTAGTGTTTTTAATCTTTTTTCCTACCCTCACATCTAAACTATCCCTTGTTCTATTGACAGATGCTTCCTCCACCTACCTACCACATTGGTTACGCTGACGGCGCCAGCTGTTGGATGCAAAATCTCGCTTCGGCTGTTTGGGCTCTCTACACCCCCTCACATGAAATGCTACATTCAAGAGACATATGTTTGGGGCTAGCAACCAACAACCAAGACGAATACACTGTGGTCATTGGCCTCCTGGCTGACGCCCAACATTATCATATTCGTCACCTTAGCGTCTTCCTCGACTCTCAACTAGTCGTTCTCTAGCTCAACAATGTATACCGTGTACGCGATCCGTGCCTCTTTCGCAAATACCTACAAGTTAGGCTTTTATCTCGACATTTTGATTCCATTACATTTACACATATTCCAAGACAATTGAATCAAACAACAGATCAAATAGCTAACCTGGTGTTAGATTGGCATATATCACATCAAGCTACACATATATAAACATCTCACAAATCCTGTCACAACATATATATAGAATAGACATCATCAAAATCATCAGAAAAAAACACATGTAGACACCAGATGAATCTCAAAATATGTATAGTCATGTATATATAAAATCCCATCAGGCCATCTGAATGTTTACATACAAAAATACATGTATCCGCAGGCCAATACAGCACCTCGGTACAAAAAATGGGCTCACCAGCCTATATACAACAAAAAAAAAAAATATACATCAAGCACCACTCATGGTGCCTCTATCACACCACCACCTGCCCCTCCCTCAGGCAGTGGTGGCCCACCACCACCTGCCTCTGGCGGTGGTGGTCCACCCACAGGACCCTCCTGCCCCAGCGACAGACGTCCACTAGTCATAGCAGCAAGCACCACTTCTCATCGCACTATGGTCTGCCATGGTGGCGGCACCCCCACACACTGCTCCAGGAAGCTCTCGTCTTGGATGCGCGTCCACATGCCCTCAGGCAAATCCTGCAACACCGTCTCTAGACGACAGCGTATGTCATCAAAATCCACTCTGGCCGCTGCCGGAGGAGTGTGTGATGGCCTCGCACCAGGGTCATCGACCCGATGCCTCCTCGCTTCCCTCTCGAGCTCTGCTGGTCGCCCCGCGACATCCTCCCACCGAAGTCTCTCTCCATGCAGTAGTCTCTCCATCTCTCGACGAGCCGACGCTCTCTGCATATCCACCTCACGCCCGCGAGGTGCCACATCTGCACATGCAAAAAACAACAACAAACGATCGTATCAACATCTATATCATATACATATGGAATATTATCTCAAAAAAAAATATACATCAAAACATGCACACCAATATTAAACATATCTCGATGGTCAAACACCTCCCCTGGAGGTAGCACCATGTCTGGGTCACCCCGGAAGTCCACCCTAGCATAGGGGTACCAAAGTATCACCTGAGGCATCTGCCACCATATCCCTGCCGCCTCTGCTGAAAAGAAGTGGCCACCTTTGCCACCACCGTGACGAAGTAAAACTGTCGACCACCGCCTCAATCGCGGCTCTCGCACCCCCGAAATCTCCAGTAAAACCCTCGGGTGCAACATCGACACCCTCTCTAAGAACCAGGCCACTAGGGTGGACCCAAATGCAAACTCTCCTGCACCTGTGGACCGACAGTGGTCCAACTGCGCTACCATCCACACATGCAACGTCAATCCCCACGCGAACTGCTCGCCGACCACCACTCTCTCCAGCACCAATAGTTGGCCACCACTAATCTGCTGGGTCGCAAGTGACCCATATATCCAAACAATCATCGCCGCTATATAGTGATGTGCCAGGGAGTCTATCGCATTGATGCTCACCACAGTCCTAGACATAAAGGCCCGACCTGAGCAGTATCTCTGGAAAATATTGGCCAGCTGAATGGCCCTGGGCAACACCAGCTCCGTCGGTAGAGGCATTCCCCAAAAGAGGAGCCCAGTCAAAAAATAAATATCCTCCACCGCAGTGAAGGGGATCTACTCTCCTCGTACGAGGAAGCAGTGCAGCTCCAGACTCCACATCTGGATCAGGAACTGCAGCATATACTCCTGTGCCCATATCAATGGGCACTCAAAGAACTTTAGCAACCCACTGGTTGCTAAAGTCACACGCACGTCGGGCCCCTCAATGGCCACGGCGTCTTGTAACTGGGCCCAGTCTCGCTCTCGCCACCGCACTAGCATCGTCACTACTGTCCACCTGCAGACAACACAAAACCCTATGTCAGCTCATGCAACCATCAATAGCATAAAAAAACACTCATTTTTTACCCTTCAACTTTGCCTCCTAGGCGCGGTTTTTGTCACCCACAGGCACGCACACATGCATGCATGTTCATTACACAGGTGCGCATATATGCGTGCCTGTTCATTACGCAGGCGCGCACATATGCATGCCTGTGCACTGCACATGTGCGCATACGTGTGCACCTGTTTGCTTCACAGGTGCGCCTCTATGCACGCCTGTTCACCATACAGACGCACATAGATGTGCGCCTGTCAAACCCACAGGCGTGCACTGGTGCGCGCCTGTTGTACTCACAGGCGCGCCCTTAGGGCGTGCCTTAAATTCTCCCTATCGCACACACATGAACGTATATTCGGTGTATAGGCATGCACGTATGCGTGCCTATCACCAAATCACCCGTGCATGTGGGGCCCACACCCCCTAAATACCCCTGTACGACCCTCCGTACAAACCTTGCCCAAAAATTGAAAACCTATTTCTATGCAGGATGATTAGGCCACTAAATTGATACTCGCAAATCCTCAATCGGCTGCCTCGTCCTCCCCAAATCTACAAATCTCCTCTGAAACTTCTCGTCCACTCACTATTGCAGCAGGTACAAATGAGGTGGCAATGTGGGCCCTACAGCTATATATAGGCCTTTTGCCAAACTTCCACTCACCATTCCGGGAGCCCAAGGTGTCCATTTTTCAAACCATCTTCAGCCACGGGATCAACATCCTGTCACCTACATCACAACAGTGCCTGGGACATTTTTCATCCTGAGCCCCCAGGACGCCTTTTTTTTCATATCATGGTCAGGTACGCACGTGCATAGTCATATTTATCAAATACATGCTCATATCTTTGATTCTCTTCAGATATTGTTCACATTGGGTATTTGGTTTCCATGTGTGTAGGTACTTGATCATCATCCATCGACACAACCCCTTTAGGTATATACTCAGCACTGGCATGTAGTCTCTCCTGCTGTATTGCATTACATTTCCAGTCACACCCTCTGATATTGGCCTTTAGGATCCTCATTCCTGGCTCTGCAGTACCCGCGCCTCCATTTTCATCTTCGGTACTGTTACCCGGTAGCATTCTTACCTACATGAGTTGTCCCATTCATAGCACCTTTTGCCACTTTTTGACACTCATGCTGTTTTTCATTTACCCTTTAGGGATGGGAGTCTCGATAGTCTTTCATCATGCTGCAAATCAGCCACATACTCCTTCTCCTCATTTTTCTAGCTTTCCCACACGGACTCCCAGATTATCTCTTTACGGTTCTATTTTTTACCTGCACCTCCGCAGTATCATGAACCCTCCATTTCATCCACAATCAGTTAGCCCATCTGCGAGCCTACCTTCATTTCACCTACCTCATACAGAAACTCACCAATGGGGGCCCCACCCTTCGTCAGTCTCCCAAACATATTATTCCCTACGTGGGCCACCCATATCACACTGGGGCACCCGTTTCTGTATCTGTACATTTCTCCACAATTATTCGTTATTTATTTATACAAACGCCTTTATTTCCAGTCATTACATTCTCTTTTTATCGTCACCTTTGGCGACTTGCTTCCTTTTTTGGCCACACGCAACCCATGTCACCCTTGGTTGGAGCATTACTTACCATCTACCCTTGTCGGCATCGTCCATCTCTTCAGAGTACCCCACAGGTCACTTACCTCTACCCTCTGAATTTGTTCACTTTGTCCCACCTCTGGCACAACTTATCACCGGTCTTGTCGTCCCCCTGACACTCAACCTTGTTATATGGTTGCGGCCACTCTTTATCTCATACATCCTCCAACCAAGGGCAATCTTGAGTCTTCCCAGTTCTTGACTTCGTCTATGTACCTCTGCCACTTCCTCACCTCAGTAGATTTCATGAAGCCCTTTGCTTCTGGGAGTCGCGTCCCCTTTTTTTGACATTAGCACCATTTTCCGGAAGGGTGACAGTATCTTGATTCTCATTCTCCACTCAATGAGAGATCTTGGACATCACAGGGTGAAACACCATTGCTCCCTTCTGTCACTGACCCCCGTAACATTCTACGCCAACACCTTCTCATGTTACGGTGGGTCTTACTTTGCGACTATTTGCAGTTAGTTCTTTTATTTTCCGAAGACCTCTGAACATGGAAGGGCTATCAATGCCCGCATCATTGCTGCTACATAGTACCATGATTAATGACTACTTGTTCAGAGCATGTTCCTTTGCAAAATTGTCTTCTGCCTCTATCACGACCGCCCCCGAGGGCGCTCCAGTTCTCTACACCAACACTTCAGTCATCTTTTTTCAGAGTTATATGACATGAGCATGGGGCATGCCCCCCTCGTTTGTACACAGTTTTCTATTTTACGCACCTCATAGAAGGCCGGGTCCTACCAGTTCCTTTTTTCTCCAATGGATCGCTCTGAACGATCTCACTCTTGCTCTATCTTACAACAACATTCTCAGTAGAAGAACCATTGATGGATTTCGGCTATACGTATGCTCCTAACCTCATCCATCAGGGGGCATCTGTTATCACTGAAATTTTGTCCACACATGGCGACAAGAACTCAGCATCGTCAAACAACAATGAAGTCATTCATGGCCCTGAATTAATCTCACAACATTCAAAAAAGGGAAAAAACTATACAAAGTAGTGAAAAATTGAAGAGCTCTTTACAGAAGTTGGGCGTGCGTGCACATGCGCGGAACAGAAACATAGAATGCACACATACGTGCACGATGCGCGATTGTTAGCGCAAAAAGCCGCACACCTGCTAAACGACACATTTATGAATGTGGTCGGCCTCCCAACCACTTATGGTTCAGCTCCCAAGCTGATTTGACCTCCAAATCCGTCCTGGATCCAAATGGTGGGCTGGTCAAAGACCTAATAATGCCCTAAATGGCCTCTTTTCACACTACAAGGCAGTTGCACAAAAGCCCAAAGCAATGCTATAAAAATCCATGAATGCACCTCATTTTCTCAAGGAATTCTAAGTAATGTTATGCTGCCTAGATTGTTTTAAGGACTCCTTCCTTGACAAGAACACATTGGCATCATTTCATTGAGCAATCCACCTCTCCATTGAGTGGATTTGCAAGGAGTTCTTTCACCACCATTTTCATTTTTCTTGTTGTAAGGAGAGCAAGCTTGTGAGGGTCCAAGAGCCTTCCCTTGGAGGAAGAATGGACTCATTGTCCCCTTTCTTCTTGGTGCTTTGATTTCATCAATAGATCAGCCTAAAAACATTGGTGACATGGCTCTTTTTGTTTTTGTTATCTCTATGTCCCTATGCTTATTATTTTAGTTTGTATTAGTTTAATTCTTGCTTATAGTTTTGTTTTTCTTTCTCTAACTCTTTCCTCTATAGCTATCATGCTCAGCAAGACCCAACTGGGCATGCAAGCACCTCTTATTTTCTCACCAAGGTGACGAAAAGGGTGCAACACTTCTGTCTGTCAAATCTGTACAATCTCAAAAAGCATGCCACTCCTCTTCTGAAGGCACTTTGTTGTTTGACTACTCTGATGAAGAAACCGAGAGCATATTCGAGATCCTCTCAAAATTCTGCAACTTTTAAGTATAAAGTCAACCTATTTCTGAGTAGGTCACCTAGGTCATCTCCTGGCACAAATTCCAATGCAGCGTCTACCAACTCCCCCTGCCTCGTTTTGCGTGATAGACTAAATAAGAAAATCCACTAACTAGTTCGCCAAATTTAGTGAACCTCCTCCAAATTTGGTGGTAACCACCAAATTTGGCAGAAATCCACCAGATTTGGCTGAATCCACCAAACTGCTGGTCTTCTAGAAGGGGACACGTGGCGTCTTCTGATTGGGCCATGTGTCAACCTCTCATTGGCTAATGCCACATGCCCTGATGACATCATCATCCATATGGCCCTACCATGTGTCACCTGCTGACATCATCATTCGTATGGCCCTGCCATGTGTCACCTATATGGCCTGCCACGTGTCATGTCGATGTCATCATCCATACTGCTGACGTTATCGCTTGTACGGACTGCCACATGTCACTTGTACGACCTTCCATGTGTCCTGCTGACATCATCGTCCATGCTGTTGACATCATCATCCATACTGCCTACCACATGTCACTTGTACAGCCTATCATGTGTCAAGCTGACGTCAGCGTCCGTACTGTTGACGTCATCAGTACGACCTACCGACTTTTTGACTTTTTGTCGTTGTTTTTGAAAAACTTCAGAGTGTCATAACTTCTTCATACAAGCTCCGTTTGAGAAAATAAATATATGGCCGGTATTGGGAGAACGAGTTGGACTTAATGGCATTGGTTCCATCCAATTCTGAGAGCTTTATTTTTTAAGCATTTTTCTGAGCCTAGGGACCCTTCTGAGACTTCTGGGTCATTCCTAGATCCTCCTTTTCTACATTTGAGTATTTTTGAGCGGTTTTGGATCCACCTGGATGATTGACTTACACTCAACAAGTTATGTTTTAGACCATACAGATTCAACAGGTTCTGTGATTTTGTCTTTCCCTTCTTATCTTCATCTACTACAACGATTCATTTTCCTCTAATTCTTGTTGAAGCATTGTTTCCAAAAGTAACATTACCACCTTTTTCTTAAGTTAGGAATTAAAACTTATTCTTGTCTCCTGTCATGTTCTTGGAGTAGCCACTATTAATATACAATTGATTTTATTGATTTTTGGCATATAGAGTCAATCCACATTTTTCTTTGTTTTTGTTTTTCTTCCTCCAAACCTTGGTAAAAGTTTCTTGTTTGTCTTGCTTAAATACAGAAAAAATATTTATTTTTCATTTACTTTGCTTGTGTCCAAAAGTATTTCATATGTGGCACTCGTGTTCATTCAGTAAAGGAGAGAAGTCATTATTGAAATAATTTTGAACCATATCCATTTGAGGTTTATTGAATCTCATTCCTACATTTTTGTTATATCTAAAAGTCTTGAAACTCACAACCTTATGTCCAAAGTTACTATAAGAGAAACAATATCCATAGAAAATGTTTGAATTCCTTGGAATGAAGAACTTGCTTGAAGGAATTGGTATTTGTCTTCCAAATTGATAATATTTAGGCATCTGTTGCTTCCTTGCTTTGTATTTTTTTGCATGGTTAGGTTGATCCAGTTCTTAGTGCTTCTTTTCATTTTATGACTTGTTAAGATGAATGGTGTTTCCCTTGAGAGCATTGGCATAGTTTTTGGTCTTCTTAGTATTTGACATGTTGATGCTTGAATCATCTTTAACAACGTTCGATCTTTCCTTATATCCCAGTCATGTCTTGTCATCTAGCGATCTTTGATTGTTGAGAATGTTATCTAGGATTTCATATCCTCTTATGAATTTGATATTCATTTGAGTCCTGGAATTCTCTCTAGATATTTTCTTAAAGATATTACTTCTACTTCTAGTTTGTGACATATGTTCTCCTTTTCTTTTATTAGATTCATCGATATTCCTTCCTTTCTTTTGTCCTCTTCTAGCTGGATTTTCAAGATGATTATATCTTCATTAATATCATTGTCTTTTTCTTTATAAATTTGTAACTATTATTTTCTTATTCTATTCTTTTTTCTTGAGTTGGGATATTTGTTCCAGAGCACTAATGAGTTATCCTTCCATGTTGAATACAAATTCACACTCTGTTGTGTCCATTTTTTCTTGATTAGATCTTTTTTTCTCTAAATCATCGAGAATATTTTCATCTTGAGTTGTATTTGGCTCATATTTTTATTCTTCATTTTCTAAAGAGTTGTTGCTATCCTCCCTTGAATAAAACTTGTTCCTTTTAAAATAGTTTTTCTTCTTAAAATCCCTAGGTTTATCCTTCCCTTTTCTTTATTTTTCATTAGTGTTGTTTTCTTTGAAAGAACATTTCGATACAAAATGACCAACTTTACCACAATGAAAGCATTTGAATGGTAACATACCTTTATACTTTTCAGAGCCCCTCTTAAGTTTCCTTACAAATTTAGCTTCTACTTCATCTGAGAAGTTTTCAGAGGCGTCGTGATCTTAATATTTTGACAATTTGATAGATGCCTTGAAGGCTCCATATTTTATATATGGTTGTTCTTTCATGGTCCTCATCTTATAATAAGTCAGTATTCCATGGAGCTTATCCATAGTCGGTTTACATAGTTCATTCATTTGTTCTATAGTAGAAACCTTCACATCCAATATTGAGGGAAGAGATCTCAGTACCTTCTGAACCACCATAGTTTCTTCAATCTTCTCACCTAACACCATTCATAGTGCTTACAGTCTCATCTACTCTGAGAAATAAACCAACAATATTTTCATATTCATTCATCCTTAGGATTTAAAATTGCATTATGGGAGCTTGAAGTTTGGCCCACTTAACTTTCTCGTCTCCTTCATAATTGTTTACTAGTTTGTCCCATATTTCGTTTGCGGATTCCAACTGCATTACTTTAACAAACTTTGTTTCTACAAGCCCACTTTGGATATCATTCATAGCTCTCGCATTATTGTATTAATTTTTCTTACCAACTTCATCAATTAGAAGAGTTGTTGGGATTTTATAACTATCTACCACGATATGCCAAACTTTCATACCAAGAGACATCAAGTAGGTCTTCATTCTTATTTTCCAAAAAAAAAAAATTGTTCCATTAAATAGAGGAGGTATGGTTGAAGAAGAAGAGGAATCTTGACTTGCCATACTTTTTGTGTGACCTTCCTTCCAATTGGTAGGATATTATTAAAGGAACCTCGTTATGATACCAATTGCTGAGACTCACAGTAATACTAAGCGGGGGGGGGTGAATCAGTATTACAACAATTTTCTCAATTTTGTTTTCTTTCAATGATTTAATATTATTTTGAGGTGCTTACTTACTCACCAATGCATACAAAAATCAAATAAAAAATAGTACACTGGAATTTTTACGTGGAAAACCAATGAATATTTTTTATGTGGAAACCCAGTGTGAGAGAAAACCGACAAACATATTTCTTTATGAACTTCTACAAGAACCAATTTACACTTTATAATCTTTCAACTCGATAGGAACTGAATTTTTGCAAATAGTCAGGACACCAATCCTCTCAGGCACCAACCAGTTACAAATGACGAGGAAACCAATCCTCTCAAGAACCAACTTGTTACAAATGATGAGGGCACCAATCCTCTCAGGTACCAAAATGTAGAGTGAGGGAACCAATCCTCTCAGGTACCAAAATGTAGAGTGAGGACACCATCCCTTTCCTATGCACCACCCTGCCTCCATGTATTCATTTTTCTCCAAACAAATTCCTTACACAACTAGACCTTTCTCAAGACTTTTCTCTTTTTAATTCAAAAACCATATGATATATTTATAGTTTAGTTCGTTTGAATAGTTATAGGACCTTTTCCTTCTCTTATTGTCAACAAATAATGTGATCAGAGCACATACCTATTTATAATTTCTTTGCCTCAGTTCAACTAATTGTATGTGGACTCATAATAGTTATATTGTGGACATATCTTGACCAAATCAAAGTCTAGTTCATTATATGTGGACACACTTCTATCTAAATTAAGTATATGGATGCATAAAAGTTATATTGTGGACATATCTTGACTAGATGAAAGTCTAGTCAATTATATGTGGACACACTTATGTTTAAATTAAGTATATTTCTTGTCTAGTTATGGTTGGACATCCTTCGACTAAATCAAATGGACCAAATCTTCCTTGTTTTATGAAAATGATCAAGGATCATCATTGATCCTTTAAATGATTAAAAAAGTATCAAGTATATGACCAAATATTCCAACAAATGAGCTACAACTCATCTTTAGTAACAAAACCTAGTGTTATTATAGCATCTCATCAAAATTGACGCAACAATTTTCATTCTGGTTTACATAGCACCCAATGTGTAAATAGAATGGGAGTGCAAGATTCAAGTCACAAGTCTTCAACCTATCGCACTTGCTCTACAACGTGCTGACCCAGTTTCCCCACCAGAATGTGAGCATGTCCTAGTGACTCATTCACTTTACTGTTGAAATTCCACTCGTTCCATCGCATTCCACTCCGTCACTTGTCGCATCGGATTTGTCTCTGCACACTCCATTGTTCCATTCATCGCACTAGATCATGGCACCCTGCAGATTTTCTTTTGCGCCATTGACAAGCGATTGAACTCGTTTCATCACACTCCAATGCATCGCTTGTTGCACTAGCTCAAGGCTCCCTATATATTTTCTTCTACACCATTGATCCTTTTTTCCTTCGATCCTTTAGCACACTTATGTTTTCATTCTTTCATGACTTCCTCCATCTATGCACCATAATTTGTGCCATATTATCTTTCATAGCGCTAGAAATGACTATGTTCATGACTAATTTGACACCAATGACAACATATGCACAAAAATTGTAATATAATTGAGTCATAGATATAGGTTGTGAATGGGAATAAAAGATAGAGATGTGACAAAATGAGTCCATTTTGAGGAGTCAACATTAATATCCATTGGATGTGTAAGAATATTTCCCTTAATATGGATCAAGCATGAAAATAATATGGAATGTGAATGAAGTTGTGGATATTTAATAAGGTTCATGTTCCACTAAGTTCATGAAAGCATATAAACTTGTAGTTTTTTCATGACGTTCAGGTATCAAACCTCATGAATGCAAATTCTTCTAGCATTTTGATGAGGAATTTAGTGTTCAAACTAATGGATATTGTTATTAAACTTTCTTGTAGTGAATTGTGAAGTAAAAAGATTGATTGTGGAAAAATTGAATTGGGACAAATAGAGGAAATTGATAGATTTTCTTAAGTACCCAAATATGTTAACCAACATAAATATGACAAGGATACATTGAAACTAGTCATTAGATGACCTTAGATTAGTTATCGAAAATGATTGTGTTACTAGGTTAAGGAATATTTGATTCATGTTATGAGGTAAAGACATGGGGTTCCATGCATAGCTATGTCAATGTAACATGTGATTTAGCAAGTGATGACACCTTTTTTTTTATATATGAGAGTTTAATATGATAGAAGGACATGTAATGACTAGACATGGGTAATAAATTTAATAAATCATTCTATAACAATTATCTAATAACTTAATGATTAAATATGGGATGATAAAGTTATGATATAAATGGTAAGCCACATAAACATTTCTACATTGTCTCCCTCTTTTATCCACAATATTTAGAATGGATCCATAACGTATTTGAATAGATTCTAAGAGAAACAGATGGAATTGGAAGATTTTCATCATAACAGAAAAAGATGGAATTTTTAGCATTATTATCATAATCCTCATTCATCAACATCAAATAAACAAAAAATGAAATTCATAAAACACGTTCCATGAAATGTGTGTGTGTGTTTGTTCATAATCGTCTCAACTATACATTTTTTACAAAATGGCACATCATGCCCAATATACAAAACACCAGAAAGTGCCCCAATATACAAAATGCCAGAAAGTGCCCAAACATGGAAAAGTGACATATGGTTCCCTAAATATAAAATGGCACTCATTGGTCACTTGTTGACCACTACCACCCTCGCAACTATCAGGTGCATCTAGGAACTTGATCTCTTCTCTTACTTGAATCATCAGCTTGAGTGGTTTTATGCCTAAGCGTGGTTCGACACTCCAGAGACTCGAAAAAGAAACAACATTCTTATAAGATTTTTTCCATAATTAATTAACAAACATACAAAATGATACTTTATAATTCTAGCTGAGAAAAATCACCGCAGATGATATTGACAATCGTGAGGGTGTTACCCTCCTTCAAAACCCTAATATATCAACGATGCCACCTTGCAGTAGTTACAAGGATCAAAGCATGAAATTTTTAAAAATGCATAAAATCAATTCCATTTATGATACATAAAAATCCATCAACAAATGATCTCATCGTGAATAACTCAAGAAATAATGGAAAGTTGCTAGTAGGTGGAGCACTTGACTCTGCAACCTACTCTAAGGAAACATTTTCTCTAGTATACTTAGTGGATGGCACAATATGGTCTGCAATAGAGACAATTGATGGGTTTTGTATAGGTGTAGCCACTATGGATGCATCAGATGTAAAATTTAGTGGGGGTGGGTCACATACAAGGGAATCTGTTATCGATGGATGTGATAGAAAAGGTGGGGGTGGCATAGGGGTGAAACCATTTTGAATGCATGTCATGGAAAATATGGTGGGGGTGGGAAGGGATAAACCCTGATGGGTGGTAAAAGGGATGGTAAGACCCTTAGGCTAGAAAGAGTTATCCCAAGAGTCAGGGCAAAGTGGCCAAGGAAGAGACTAGCCTTATATCTAGGGGAAAATGGAGGAGGAAATGTTGGTGGTGGTGGGGAATGAAAGGGTGGTGGCACATGTGATTCAGGATCATATTTCCACCTCGACATATAAATCAACAAAACAACATGTCAGCACACATTTGGAGATAAGGAGATGCGCTGACCCTCTCATTTTTAAAATTGAAATTATAAAATTATATAAATTTATGTGTAAGGGTGGTAGATTGTCAAAGCCATGCCCTTGGATAGGTGTGGATGGGTTTATTAGAATGACCGAATTTAAGCAGGTTCATATCTGTGTCGGGTCTGGATCTCTGTTTAATGTAATGAGTCATAGGATAAGGTGTCTTAGTTTAGAAGGTGATAGAATTTTAGGTGGTGGAGAGGATAAGCTCGATAGATCCCTCTTTTGTAAAAAAGAGAGAGAGATTTTTTTTGGATCAGGATGAGAGCTTTACATTAGATTAGATTAGAGAATAATAGGGGAGAGAGGAGCCAAGAATCTATTGCATTCAAAGATCTTGTACATAGTTGTAAACAGACGCTGATATTAATACAAAACATTAGTTTTTCCTGCACAGGAGTTGTCTGAGTGTATTTGTGAAATTGAATGAATGTCATATGTGTAGGTTTGTATATGTTGTAGATGTATGTTAGATTTCATCTTCAAGAATAGACATAATTTACTGTTTGTAAGTTATTTTGATTTCAGTCTGGGTTCTTTGTGGCCAAGTGCAAGGAGTGCATGAAGGAACTCTGTTTCGAGTTCTGAGAGAAGAGAAGTGTCCAGGACAAGACACTCACATAGTTATTGAATACTTTGTCAGCTCAACAAGGAGTTCTTGAGCACAAGGTGCCAAGAGGAAACTTATGTCCCTTCGAGGATGTAACAACCCTGCTTAAATAGATGTATAGGGATTATTAATTATAAATAATTTGATAATCTGACTGTCCTAATATGCTAGTTAAACAATAATTATTTCTTAATAATATTAACTAATTAATTATTATAATTTACTTTTTCATATCTGTCAATGATTAATTAATTATTAATTGACTCATTAATTATTTGACTAAAGAATTAAAGGGGTTAATAATTTAATTTATTAAAGACTTACATATACGGGGGGGAAAGAAACATTAAATAAGGGGATAAGACATTAAATAAGGGGATAAGGTAATAAAGGAGGAGATAAGGAAATTAATGAGGGGGAGGAGAGTCAGCGAAAGGGGAAGATACGATGGGGAAAGAGTCCTACAAGAAGGAGGATGATTATTTTGAGGGGAGAGGAGGATAATTCTGTGGCATACATTTTTCTGTGATTTTTGGGGATGTGGCATATTTTCTAGTGGGAGGAGTTTGGTTTTGGTGGTTTTTGGTGAATCATTGCAAGGGGCATCGGGTTGCTGGGGGTTTTGGGCATGGGGGCCAGGATTCCTTTCGGTTTCCTAGAGCTAGGGAGACGGACAGGCTGCTCCTAGCTAGTTGGGAGGTTAGTCGGTTTGGGTAGAGTTGGGTCAGTGCATCAGGCTGAGCAAGGCAACAGAGGAAGGACAACCATATCAGTGGAAATTAGCATCAGAAATAGGTAATTTATTTATGAAATTGTTGAGTTATTTTCATGCTTTAGTTAAATTTTAAATTCTGTCGAATATTATATGCTCATATGATGGCGAATGAATTATTTTTGTATGAGAAAGAATTATATGTTTAATTTGTACGAAATTTTGGATTTAATTAATTTTGGTCTCTACACATGGTATTAGAGCTATTTGTTTGAAATCTAGGCCTGAGGGCCAAGATCCAAGCTCCAACTCCACCTCTGCCCTACCTGCAAGCCAAGCACACA
>ML780439.1:613343-634604 GCA_009831015.1 Picea engelmannii | reverse complement strand
AAAAAAAAAAAAAAAAAAAAAATGTTAAAAGTAATAAAAGCAGGCAACACAAGAATGCGATATACAAAGGGTTTAACAAGTACAAGATTTGGGTTTCATGGATGGAGATAAATGTAATGTAGATTAGGTGAGAGGATTCCATTGGGCCATCGGAGCCATGGCCTCTCACCTGGTAAACCCATTAACCATCAATGTACTTTATGCTCATCCTTCACCCCTTCTTTCAAATCTCCACGGCCGCCGTGGTTGCCATTTCGAAGGCATGTCTTCATTCAGGTCTTCATTCCATACAAGTCTCTTACTAACAAGTCCTTCGAAATGAACAATGAATTTGTCAAACCCTTTGAAACGACAAATAAGTTTGCCTTCAAGACGAAACCCTGCATTTCTTCCTCTGAGGAGGCTCGAACCTCGGCACCACTCGAATCCAGGACTCTTGGAGAGAATAATGGAGGCAGTCGAGGTGATGCATTTGACTAGAAAACAACTCTGTCCTACTGGTAGGTACCTATTTTCTGCTCAGTTTTCATTGAATGCGCTTGTAATAGCTGAAAATTCACGGCAGACACTACATAGAGCATCAAAATTCGCAAGTTCTGGTCAAATTATAATAAATTTAACCTAAACAGAAAGAGAACGCAGTATGAAATGATGGATTTCTAATACAGAATCCATGTTAATTGATCGACAATTAACATTATGCACAACCTATCTTAATTTTTCTAGTACATAATTTCATTATGCACAACATTCTATTAGAAAATTTTGTAAAGGATGAAGGCAATTAACCTTAACATGCAAAATTTAGTCGATTCCTAAAGTATCTTGCAATCAATTTTGAAACTCCAGCTGGGGGAACAACTCGGCTAGACCCAACTATATTTCAAAATATTCAGCGGAGTTTATTTTATTTAATTTATTCAAACATCTTAGAAATGTAAAACAGTGTGAAACGACCTTTGGTAGAAAGGTAATCATTGCAGCCCTATAACAAGAGCAGGCTCAAGTGAGACAATTAGATAGAGGGATATATGTGCAAGGCATTACACAACAATATAGGTTACTAAAATGCCACAGTTTTTAATACGATATACAGAAGAAAAAAAAATTAATCTGTAAATATGAACTTTCATCACATGCAGTCTTGATAACATAGTGATAGAATCCACTAGAGCACAGCTAGAAACTATAAGGTTTTCGAATATCAATCCCTGATGAAAGAATATTGTAATATGTCATTGGTAGAACAGACAAAGAAACTTTAGAACATGAAAAATACCAAAATAAACTACCTGGATGGTCAGATAGAAAAGCATTGGGAAGATACATACCTGCCCAAAATCCCCAGCAATTGTGCTCTCATAGATCCACCTAAAGGCAAAACCCAATTAATAAATCCGATTATTGGGTACTTATCGCTACTAACACCATATCCAAAACCTATTTAACAACTAAAATCAACTTCCCATCCATCTGTGGCATGGGTTTGTATCCGTGAACCAATTGTAATACTTCGATGTTATATCAAGTTCCAAATTTGGTGTTTCATGTACAATAGCACTCTCATACAATAGATTTAAAAATAAAATTATTGGGCCAAATACCCCACGAGTCTAGGCTCGAATCCCAGCAGCCACAACTCGAATCCAAGTAGCCATAGCTCAAATCCAAGAAACCACACCCAAATCAAATTCAGGTCGAGCGCCAAGTCATGAAGAGAGAATCCCATGAGGGCCCATACTATGCACAATGTGTCCATTTAACATACAATCATGGTAGCCACCCACTGCACAAAGGAAACAAAACAAAAATTTTAGTAATAAACAGCAAAAAGAAAAAAAAAAAACCTAACGCGCAAGGCACCAAAGGCAGCACGAATGTCCAAACCCTAACGTGCAAGGCACCCAGGCAACGTGAATGCCCAAACTGATTTGGGTGGTGATGGCCAAGTAAGTTCAACAATGGAGTCTGGTCTTTTTTTTCTGCCTGGAAAGACACCTACCTGAAAGCATACAAATTAATGGACAAAGAATTGAGGTCTCATCCAACTATAGACTGCTATTGTAGTGGAAGCACCACAGTTGAGTTGCTAAATAGGGAGATTACCTTTTCATTGGGAAAATTGGGGATTCCCGGGTTGTCCGTGGAACAAGAGAAGCCGATGGTTCTCTCATTACTATTTAGCTGATAGTTGATTTAAAGACAAAGCACCAAGCACCAAACCAAGGACAATCCACAAGAAGACCATTGTGCACAACGCATTTAAAATATATATATATATATATATATATATATATATATATAAGCCAACGCCCAAACACCCAAATTCACAAGCGTCGAGCCGAACAAGCCACAACCAAGAGAATAGCCTAGAAGAGGCATTTTCTCTTTCACTATACGTCAAGCCGAGCGAGCTAAGTGCTCAGCCGAGTCAAGACCAAATGCGCTCTACCAGCTGAGCTGAGAAGGAAAACCGTGTTCTGGAATTACAAAACGCATGAATGAATTCGGGTTAGGGTTTGTTTAGGGTTTGTATAGCCTTCTATATTTTACTATTATTTTATTTTAGGTTTGGATAGCCGAAAAAGAGGGAAGGGAACACATGGGCCTCATGCGAGGTCCCACGATGCCCCAGGGTTATTCGAGTTGTTTTTTTTATTATTTTTTTATTGTTTTTTTTTTTTTCTGTGTATACAGTTTTTTTTTATATATATAGATATTGTATATATTTATATATTAATAACTTTTAAAACAAATATAATTATAAAACATAAATTAAAATATTAATAGTATTTTAATTTATTTATTTATTTATTTCATTTTTATAATTGTTTTTACATTTATTTTCCTTTAAATATTTGCTTATTTGAATTCATTATAATAATATAAACTTAATTGAGTTAATTAGGCTTAATTAGTGTATAAGTAGAAAAATTTATAAAAGATTACTTGATTCCCGAGAATCGAACTCGTGACCTCCAAGTAGTCCAAAGGCCCCACACATTCACGCCAACAACTACACCAAGCTATGGGTCTTTAATTTAATAAGAAATTTAATAATGTATAAGGGTGATTAATTTAATAAGAAATTTCAAAGTATTGCGCCCGAGGCCCAATCTCCAAGTCCACAAGCTAAGAACCAAATCCCAACGCACAAGTACCAAACTTCAACGCATCGCCTCAGGCTCACTACATCATACAACCACAAGTCAGGAAGAAATACATAACCACAACGCACAAGCGCTAAGCTCCAATGCCGAAAGCCACTCTACAATCCTTAAAGACTTGCACTTGCAGCCACCGAGACATGCAATTCAATGCATATGTACAATGCACCAAGGAAATCTCATGAGTCAAGCATCAAAGGATATTTAGTTGTAAGCGAAAAGTTTAAAGGACTTAGACTAGGAAAAGCGGGAAGGAGGCGACTTACACACTATAAAAGTAAGCTAGAGGAATTGGCGAGTATGGCGCAAGGCTAGCATAACTATCGGGCAAGGGAGTCAATAGTTTTATTAAGTGAATAAATCAATCTTAGATGCTTAATCCTAACCTAGCCAATCCCCTAAAGAGAGTAACGTCTGTTTATAGACAAGTAAAGAAAAACTTACGCCTAACCCTGTTTCTAGTTTGAGTAGCACCAATTTGAAACGTCCTTGAACTCACCCGGACAACTTAGGTTGATGCAGGTTAAATCATATAGGATGGTTAAGACTTGAGGGAATCGAGGCAGGGGAGCATCTTCGCAGGCACTGCCAACACTGCCAGTGCCGCCACCACCATCGCCTGAACTAGCTCTCATACTACGCTCGTTGGAGGCCATAAATGAGACTTTAAAGGGGCGACAACCAGCAGGGACTGAAGTGGAACCCCCACCATCTGGAACGGGTAATCCAGAAGCATGAAGGGATTCAGGGGGAGGACCTCCACCCGAAGACATCACTCGAGAATTAGAGAAGATCAAAATTCCAGAGTTTGTCGGGGGTCATGCCAGTGAACGCACAGAAGCATGGTTGGAAGGCATGACAAGGTGTTTTGCCTTAAGGGACTATGCATCCAACTCAAAGGCGAAGATCACAATTTTTCAGTTAAGAAACAACGCCTTGAACTAGTGGGGAAACCTGGAAAGACAATTGCATCTTACCCCAGACATAGTATCTTGGAAACTTTTCAAGGAGAGGTTCCGAAGGAAATATCTGCCAGCCTACTATGAGGAACATCAGGTAGGAGTGTTTTATGCCTTAGTACAGGGAAACAGAACTGTAGAAGAATATGAGATCAGATTTATGGAATTGGTCAAATATGTTTGGTATATGGATAATGACCAACGACAGGCAGAGCACTTCGTCTATGGATTGAACCTTAAGATAAGAGCTATGGTGCGGATGTGAAAACCGTCTTCGGTAGTGGAAGCTATGGAAAATGCACATTATGCGGAGGAACACATGAACTTAACTGGAGGTATGAGACCAACCTTTCCACATCGTCCTAGATTTGTGGGGAAGGCCCCTAGGAAATTTCCCAGGGGAGGGGGCTCAAGGCAACCTCCATGTGGCAACAGAGTCACACCAAGGACAGTGACCGCAAGGATTTCAATGGAAGTGAGTGAAACATCTCATTCATCACCAACGACACGGATAGGTCCATGGCCATCTCAGGGAACAACTAATCGGGGTAGGGGTTCCAGGGGAAGGAACTCATTTCAGAGACAGTCACATAAAAGTGCATAGGTTCAATCTTGTGTTACCTGTTGGGGGTGCAAAGGACCCCATTACTAATGTGATTGTCCAGAGTTACAATCAGGATTCACGCATAGAGAAGGAAAGGCCCCGATGGGAAGAGAAAGTAGAAACCACCAGATTTACGCAGCGCTTAATAATCGCTAGGCCGAACATCAATCCACAGTGGTGGAGTCATCAAGTACATTAAATCATATCAACGTTAAAATTTATTTGATTATGGTGCTACAGATAGTTCATTTCACCATCTGCATTAGAAAAGAGTGGGTTAGCAACCTATGAGCACGATGACTTTAAACAAGTCGAGATGGCTTCGGGGGAAAAACAAGTGGTAGGACCTAGTTTTGATAATTGTATAGTAAACATGGGAGTGTGTACTACCAGGTTGAAGGTATACGTCACTGCTCTTAGGGAATATGACCTAATCATTGGAATGGATTGGTTAGAATCTCATCGAGCTTTGGTAGATTGTTTCGCAAAAAGGGTGCTTTGTGTAGACGAAGAAGGAAGGCCAATAGAGATCCAGGGTGTACGAAGAAAAGTGTCATTACACTTTATCTCAACTATGAAGGTTAAACAATGCTTGAGGCAAGGGTGTTGACTGTATGTAGTGGAAGTAGTGAATGAAAGGAAGGGACCCTCATTGGATCAGTACCCGGTATTGTTAGAATTTAAGGATGTTTTTCTGAACGAGTTACCAGGGTTACCTCCTGAGAGGGATATTGATTTTACTATTGAGCTAAAACCTGGTGCTGAACCATTTTCCAAGACTCCGTATCGGATGACAGTGCTGGAACTTTGTGAATTACAAATGCAGTTGAAAGAGTTACTGGACTTAGGGATAATAAGGCCCAGTGTCTCACCTTGGGGCACACTAGTAATTTTTGTAAAGAAGAAGGATGGATCCTTATGACTATGTATAGACTATAGGGACTTGAATCGTGCTATAGTGAAAAATAGGTACCCAATGCTGCAAATAGATGACCTCTTTGATCAGATGAAAGGAGCAACAATATTCTCAAAGATTGATTTGCGATCAGGATATCATCAATTAAGGATTAAGGAGGGCGATATCCCAAAAATTGCCTTTCAAACTCGATTTGGACATTACAAGTTTGTCATAGTACCTTTCAGATTGACCAATGCACTAGCAGTATTCATGAGCCTCATGAACAACATGTTCTGAAAGTACTTAGATCGATTTCTACAAGTCTTTCTAGATGACATCCTCATCTATTCCAAAAATGAAAGAGAACATGAGGAACACTTACGAGTGGTGTTGTCTTGCCTTAGAGAGAACAAATTGTATGGGAAGTTGTAGAAGTGTTCCTTCTTTCAGAAAGAGATTCACTATTTAGGTCATATCATTTCTGGCAAAGGAATCTCTATGGACCTAGAAAAGGTAAAGGCCATTATGGACTGGCCAGTACCGAAAAATGCCCATGAGGTGAGAAGCTTCATGGGGCTAGCAGGTTATTATCGAAGATTTGTGGAAGGATTCTCCAAAATAGCGAAACCCATCACCACTTTGCAGCACAAGGGTGTTAGGTATGAATGGACAGAAGAATCTGATAGTGCATTCATTGAGATTAAGAGGTTACTAACTAGTGCGCCAATTCTACGAGTGTCGGATACGGAAAAGATATTCACAGTCTGCATGGATGCCTCGAAGCAAGGGTTGGGGGCCGTGCTAATGCAGGATGGATGAGTGATAGCTTATGCGTCAAGTAAGTTGAAGAAACATGAAGAGCTATACGTGACTCATGATTTAGAGTTGGCAGCTGTAATGCTAGCTCTGAAACTTTGGAGGCACTATCTTATTGGGCGAAACTTTGAGCTTAAAACGGACCATCAAAGTTTAAAACATATCTTCACTCAAAGAGATCTGAATGCCAGGCAAAGGTGATGGAGTGAGTTTATGAGTGAGTACGATTTTGGTATTTTATACATCAAGGGGAAGGAAAATGTGGTCACAGATGCCTTGAGCAGGAGACCACGTGTCTTCTCCTTGATACCCTTAAAAGTCAATTTGAGGGAACATGTGTTGACGCAACTCCAAGGAGATAGTTGGTATTTAGAGGTTACTTCAAACCTCCAGAGCGGGAGGAAGTTAGATCCAAAGTATGAAGGATATAATATTGAATCAGACGGACTGTTAAGATATCAGGGAAGGATCTACATCCCTGAAGAGGGGGATATTCGAAGCATCATACTGAAGGAAGCCCATAGATCACTTTATTGTGTGCATTCGGGTGTGAAGAAGATGTACGTAGACATGAGGAAGATTTTTTTCTAGGTAGGCATGAAGCATGATGTAATCCATTTCGTCGCCAAGTGCCTAGAGTGTCAACAAGTGAAAGCCGACCACCATCACTCGAAAGGCCTCCTACAACCACATGATGTTCCTATGTCCAAATGGGAAGTCATTTCTATGGATTTTGTTGTGGGGTTGTCGCTCACATCTCATAGACACAATGCCATTCTTGTGATAGTAGATAAGTTAACCAAGAGTGCTCATTTTATTCCAGTTAGAGACACTTATGATGTCACTGCCATGGCACATGTGTTTGTAAATGAGGTTATCCATTTTCACATGATACCTAAGAAGATCATTTCAGATAGGGACTCCAGATTCACTTCTAGGTTTTGGACAAGTTTGCAGTCAGGATTGGGGACTCAGTTGAACTTAAGCACAACTTATCATCCTGAAACAGATGGGAAAACCAAGAGAGTAAATCAAGTCATGGAATACATGCTTAGGATGTATGTAATGGATAATCAAAACCAGTGGGAGAAGTACCTACCTTTGGTAGAGTTTGCCTACAATAACAATTTTCATAGCTCCATCGGAATGCCACCCTACGAAGCTTTGTATGGAAGGCCAGGTAGAACGTCGTTGAGTTGGGATAGATTAGAAGACCGAGTAACAGTTGGGCCAGAATTGATTCAAGAGATGGAGGAACATGTAATTTAGATTAGGCAGAGACTAAAGGAAGCACAGGATAGGCAGAAAAGTTATGCAGACGCACATAGGACCGATCGAATTTTTGAAGTGGGAGACCAGGTTTTCATTCGTATCAAACCTAATAAGAGTACCATACAGTTTGGGAACGGGACAAAGTTGTCACCTCAATTTATAGGACCGTTCAGAATCCAAGAGAAAATTGGACCCATTGCCTATCGTCTCATACTACCACCCCACTTGCATAAAACTCATAATGTATTTCATGTATATGTTTTACGTCATTATGTTGTTGATGAATCACATAAAAAAAATTGGAAGGAATCGCATGTATCAGACGTGGGAACTCTCACGGTAGAACCATTACGCATATTGGACCGTAGAGTTTGACAGCTCAGGAACCATCTGGTAGACCAAGTTAAGGTCCAATGGGACAAGTATAGTCCAGGATCTGCTACTAGGGAAGACACCGAGACACTACGACGAGACTATCCCTCACTTTTTTTACCACCTCAAGAATATGTTTCTCGAAGGTTGGGTGTATGTAACACCACCTTTTGACTTAGACAACCAAGATCACCTAAGGCCTACACTTTTATTTTCTACTCACAGTGAAACTATTAAATGATACACTTAAACTATTAAGACGTATGAACCTTTATGAATGTTTAAATGTTATTGATGATGATGGATATAGCACGATATACTATGTGAATGTAAATTTTATGAATGTTTAAATGATATTGATGATGATGTATATGATGCGACATATTGTGAGAATGAAAATTTTATGAATGATTAATGCTATTAGAATGATGTTAGATATGATGCAATCTATTTGGTAAATGATAATTTTATGAATGGATGTCGAAATTGAATTATGGGATATTATGAGATCTATTTCTAACTTTAAAACCTTGTTGTTAAGTTGTTGGTACATGGATACCGAATTGAAATGATGATTGTATGCAAATACATGATGATAATGCATAGAAATGTATGAGTTTCTGTTCAAGACTAATCTGCAGGTTATGGGCTATGAAATAACCAAGGGATAATAATGATAAAAGTGGATAGCATGACCACTAGCTGAGAAACATTATGGTACGGTTATTTGTATGTGAAATTATATTGGTTTGGATGCATTGCTATGATATGTGGACTAGTGCAGGATTTCAGGTGATGAGACTGACCAAAACCGAATAAACGATGACAAAACTTCCAGCAACACGGTGCCACTGTATGTTCCATTGTAGGGTGTGGACTCTAGTTATGATTAGGAGGGGTGGAGGCATTTCCCACCATGTATCCTTCGAAACCTGAAGTCATGGGAGGATGGTGTTAGCTCATGCTCCCCAAGACATGTGATGATGACTGTCAGTTGTCTTCTGGGGAAGCTTGGTCGAGATAGTGACACTTCCGCTTACGGGTTCTATTTGGAGTTAGGCCAATATAGTTGATGCTCCAAGATAGTCCAGAAGAGGAAGGATAGGAATGGAGATGGAAGTAAGTTAGGGAATAAGGATGAGTAGAAATAGTTGAGAAAGTATGGAGATTTGTCTGATGGTGAAATTTAAGGTTTTCCCTTCTAAAAAAGAAAATGTGTATATATGAATATTCATAATTATGTAACTAAACCACAATTGTCTAAATAAAATTGTTGAACCGGACAATTGTAATTAAAGGATTTCTCAAACATTTGATTGGTTTATTGTCTTTTATAAAAGACTAGTGTTGTTGATTGGATTGGATGCATACATAAATTACTAAAGGGTGATAGTTATTGATTATTAGTACATGCAGGAGACTTGTATGTACTAGCTACACATGCATTTCTTGTACATGTACACTAGTATGTATGAGCTTTCTTGACTTACTTACTAATAATGTCTGTTAATTGTTATGAATGTGTGAATCATGTTTCTTTTCCTTTGTACCATGAGATACCTTAACTTCGGAACAAAGTTTCCTGAAGGGTGGGTGTATGTAACAACCCTACTTAGATAGATGTATAGGGATTATTGATTATAAATAATTTGATAATATGACTGTCCTAATATGTTAGTTAAACAATACTTATTTATTAATAATATTAACTAATTAATTATTATTAATTACTTGTTCATATCTGTCAATGATTAATTAATTATTAATTGGCTCATTAATTATTTGAGTAAAGAATTAAAGGGGTTAATAATTTAATTTATTAAATACTTACGTATACAGGGGGGAAAGAAACATTAAATAAGGGGATAAGACATTAAATAAGGGGATAAGATAATAAAGGAGGAGATAAGGAAATTAATGAGGGGGAGGAGAGTCGGTGAAAGGGGAAGATATGACGGGGAAAGAGTCCTACGTGAAGGAGGATGATTATTTTGAGGGGAGAGGAAGCATTGGGAGAGGAGGATAATTCTGTGGCATACATTTTTCTGTGATTTTTGGGGCTGTGGCATATTTTCTGGTGGGAGGATTTTGGTTTTGGTGGTTTTTGGTGAATCATTGCACGGGGCACCAGGTTGCTAGGGCTTTTGGGCATGGGGGCAAAGATTCCTTTCGGTTTCCTGGAGCTAGGGAGCCGGACAGGCTGCTCCTAGATGGTTGGGAGGTTAGTCAGTTTGGGAAGAGTTGGGTCAGTGCATCAGGTTGGGCAAGGCAACAGAGGAAGGACAACCATATCAACGGAAATTAGCATCAGAAGCAGGTAATTTATTCATGAAATTGCTGAGTTATTTTCATGTTGTAGTTAAATTTTAAATTCTGTCAAATATTATATGCTCATATGATGGCGAATGAAATATTTTTGTATGAGAAAGAATTATACGTTTAATTTGTATGAAATTTTGGATTTAATTAAGTTTGGTCTCTACAGAGGAGTGGAAGGGACAAAGACCTTTGAGGTTCGAGCGATTGAACCCCAAGGAGGAAAACAAATTTGTTGAATACTATGGAGGAAGATCTGTGCAAGGAGTGCACCAGGTCGACACTCAGACAAAGTGTTGAAAGAAAACCATTGGAAGGCTAGTTAGAGCACAAAGAGCACATATGAAGAAGTCTCTTTCGACTTAAAATCTCAAAAGAGATAGCGAGGAAATTCTGTATGCAGAGAGTGCATATTGAGCACAAGGAGTGTGTAGAGAAACAAACTTGTGTTAAAGTTTGAAAGCTCAAGAGGTCGAGTGAAAAGTGTGTCAGGAGGGTCACCAGAAGTCTTCAAAGGAAGAAGAGGGGCGAGTCATTTAGAGATTGAGCATATTCAAGAAGCTCAACAGAAATTGCAAAAAGAGTGTGCAAGAGTGGACTTATTTCAAGTCCTGAAGCTCAAGAGGAGTAGTGTGAAGCCTCACACACAACACAAGTACGCACAGAGCTAAGGCCGAATTCCATTACCAAAGCTCAGGAGAGAGAGCAGAAGGCGATACCTAAAGGAACAAATTCGCAGAAGGACAATCAAAGGCTGGGACCTTCAAAGTATCAAAATATTCCAAGTCTAGGAAGAGAGGTGATGAAGCTCAGGAGGAGGAGTGTCAACAACCATTAGATCAGCTGTAGAGGAGAGATCTGGACCATTGGAACGCACATCCATACAAAGAGGAACTAGTGCAAGCGAAGATCAGGTCTGGGCTATCATATTTGAGCACATGGACCAACAATCATTGGATCTAGAGGAAGGTGCATGAGACAAGTTCCAAAATCACCAGGACCATCCATCGAAAGGGATGCATGGTGAGTGCTCAACATTTCACTGACTCACAACTTGAAGAAGTCAAAGAGAAATTTGTGAGAATTTGTGAAATGAAAACTTGTGAAACAATCACAGTCATTGTTCATTTTGAAACCATTGGGACCCTCCACTGTCAAGGAGGGAACGTGGTGAAGGGTCATGTTTTCACTGACTCGCAGAGTGAAGAAGTCAAAGAGTAGAGTCGGGAGAGTTCACGAAGTGAAAACTCGTGAAAATATCATAGTCATTGGTTATCCCTACATCATCAGGGTCGTCCATTTGGAGGGATGTGTGGCAAGAGACCAGTATTTCATTGACTCATGGGAGGGAAAGTTCAAAGGTGGAAGCAACAATAACTCGTGATATGCGAAATTTTGATGCTCTTGAGAGTTGGGCCTCAGGTCACGGTTCACGGTCACATGGACAGAGGCCAAAGGAAGAGCTAAGGAACGTTAGCCCTTTTCAGAGCTCGGTAGTTGGGGAGTCAGGGTTGACTCATTCGTAAAGTCCCGATATGTAAAATTGTGACTCGCCTTTTGCATAGGTGTGTGGTCATGGGTAGTGGTCACCTAGAGGAAGCTTACGCCTGGTGTTTGTTCATGCGGGCATAATTTTCACAAATAGACTTGTGGATTGTTTCTAAGAGGTTCTAGCAGGGAATCAAAGACTGTTTTAGTTCAGTCTTGAGAATATCCTAATACTGCGAGGTCATGCAACCCTTTGAGAGGAGGGGGAGTCTGCACCAAGTGGTATTAGAGCTTAATTTCATCTGTAGATTTTAGGCGAAAGAGAAGAGGGAGATAGAATATTGATTCTCTACGTATGATTTCTAGCAAGGTGTACAGTAAATGGTAGACAACCAGATGAGTTGAAAACTAGAGGGTGAAAATGGCTACTGAAGGCCACAGGGGTGATCAAGGCAAGGACCACCAGTAGAAAACCTAAGTTGAGATAGATAAATAACTCATATAATTAGGAGAAAAGATGGAGAGGCTAGTATTAAAAATGCAGTAGGATGCAAAGGTACATTGGACATAGGAATGGCCTTTGAAAAGGAAAGTAGAATGGCCTATCCATAAGTTGATGGCTAGAAGGCAATAAAAAATGTTGAGAAGGTGGTTGAGGCATGCTGAAAACCTCAGTAACACAGGAATGAAAGTGATTTTCATCTGCGAACCAGAAGATGGAAAAAGCATCAGTGATGATGAGGATAAGCGATCAGTGGATGATCTCAAAGAGTTCCAGAAGGGAAGTAGTGAGCTATCATATTTCTAGGTGGGAAATGATATGAGATTAGCAGATAATTTCATAAACTGCCAAGAGGGAAGAAATGGACTTTCAAGTTGCCAGGTAGGCAATGGAAAGAGATTAGTGGAAGGTCTCATATACTTCCAAAGGAGGAGTAATGAAAGTTACAATTTCTAGGTGGACAATGAGATGGGATCATTGGAGGACCTCATATATTGCTAGGAGAACAAAGGAGAAGAAATTATAGGTTGTTAGGTGGGTGAGGAGAATGAAGGGAGACTGTTTAAAAGTCTCCTGAAATTAGTTGAGAGTTCGTATCAACAAGGAGTCCTGATAGGTGAATATTCATATGAGTTTGCAGAACATGTTAATGAAGATGATGAGAAGTTAGATACTCTCACCATCCAGGAGGTGGATCAGAGGAGTATCATTGGAGGAATTGATATATTCCTACCAAGCAACCCATTTGGGGCCAGAGCATGTGTTGTAGGTGCAATAGAAGAAGGACAACCAACAAAAAATGTCAAAGAAGAGAACGTGGAGCAGACACTAATGTTTTCCCCAGCAGAAGAAGAGCATGCAAATAAGATGATTACTCCATGGGAGAAGGAGTTGGATATGCTGGATGATTGGTTGAACAATCCATAACTAGAAGATGGTTTCCAACAAATGGTAATGCAAATCGTAAGAGAAGAACATTCGATAGAATTTCTCAAAAATTTCAGTCGGGAAGATGAACAGATGGTGGTTGCAGTACTGAAGCATGCAACAGAAGAGGGAGCATAATTCCATCTAGAGGAAAAACTGTATAAGATGGAGATGTGCCAACAAAATTGGAGGTGACAGAAACCAATATGTCAGAGGAAGAAGCTAGGCAACAATTTAGTAAGGAAACTACAGAACTGAAATCTGCAGCAAAATGGCAAGTTAGTATTACAGGGGAGGAAGACAATGTGGGAGATCAAGTAGATCTATTTATTAATAAGTATGGAGAGGAGGAAGTGCAGCAAAGAAGACTGGATAATAAGAGACAGCCACTGGAGTAGTTGGACAAGGCAATTGAATAAATTAGGAAGTTGATGTTGAGGTCAGCACAAGAAGCGGTTAGCAAGGAGAAGTTGAACAAAGGAAAGAAGAAGAAGAAGGAGAAGCAGAAGCAGCAACACAAACAAATAAGAGGAGTAGGTAGAAATTTCCAAGAGAAATTTTGGGATCTAGGTAGATTTCAACATAACTAGGGAGCTCATGAGTAGGAGCTCATGAAGTTTTCACAGCAGTGGATTATGATGGAGGAGCATCCTTCCACCTCGACGGATGTGTCAACAAAACAACACGTCAGGATGCATTTGGAGATAAGGAGAGGTGCCGACCCTCTCATTTTTTAAATTTGAATTATAAAATTCTATAAATTTATGTGTAAGGGTGGTAGAATGTCAAAGCCATGCCCTTTGAAAGGTGTGAATGGGTTTATTAGAATGACTAGCTGTAAGAAGGTTCAAATCTGTTTTGGCTCTGGATATTTGTTTAATGTAATGAGTCATAGGATAAGGTGTCTTAGTTTAGACGGTGATAGAATTTTAGGTGGTGGAGAGGATAATATCAGTAGAGCCCTATTTTGTAAAAATAGAGAGAGAGATTTGTTTTGTATCAGGATGAGAGTTTTACATTAGATTACATTAGAGGAGATGAGACTCTGTTGCAGTCAGAGCTCTTGTACACAGTTGTAAACAAACACTGATATTAATACAAAACATTAGTTTTTCCTACACAGGAGTTGTCTGAGTATATTTGTGAAATTGAATGAATGCCATCTGTGTATGTTTGTATATGTTGTACATGTATGTTAGTTTTCATCTGTTGGGATAGACAAAATTTACTTTCTATAAGTTCTTTTGATTTTAGTCTGGGTTCTTTGTGGCCAAGTGCAAGGGGTGCATGAAGGAACTTTGTTTCAAGTTATGAGAGGAGAGAAGTGTCCAGGAGAAGACACTCACAGATTTATTGAATACTCTGTTGGCTCAGTAAGGAGTGATTGAGCACAAGTTTACAAGAGGGAACTTATATCCCTTCGAGGAGTGAAAGGGACAGAGACCATCGAGGTTCAAGCGATTGAATCTCAATAAGGAAAACAAAGTTGATGAATACTCTGGAGGAATACCTATGCAAGGAGTGCACCAGGCTGACACTCAAACGAATTTTTGAAAGACAACCATTGGAAGGTTAGTTAGAGCACAAAGAGCACGTATGAAGAAGTCTCTTTTGACTTAAAATTGTGGAAGAGATAGCGGGGAGATTGCGTATGCATAGAGTGCATATTGAGCGTAAGGAGTGCGTATAGAAACAAAATTGCGTTATAGTTTGAAATATCAGGAGGTCGAGCGCAAAGTGTGTCAATAGGGCCACCAGAAGTCTTCAAAGGAAGCAGAGGGGTGATTCCTTTAGAGACTGAGCATATTCAATAAGCTCAACAGAAATCGCACGAGTGTGCAAGAGTGGACTTATTTAAAGTATTGAACCTCAGGAGGAGTAGCGTGAAGTTGGATGCATAATGACCTAAAGGAACTCAAGAGGGAGAGCGGAAGGCGAGACCTAAAGGAACAGGCTCACAGAAGGACAATCGAAGGTCGAGACCTTTGAAGTATCAAAATATTCCAAGTCTGGGAACAGATGTGATGAAGATCAGGAGGAGGAGCATTGGTAGCCATTAGATAAGTTGCAGAGGAGAGATCTGGACCATTGGAACCCATGCCTAGACAAGGAGGAATGAGCGTAGGAGAAGATCAGGTCTGGGCTATCAGATATAAGCACGTGGTCCAACAATCCTTGGATCCAGAGGAAGGTGCACGAGACAAGTTATGAAATCATCGGGAACGTCCATCAAAAGGGATGCATGGTGAGTTCTCAACATTTCACTGACTCACAACTTGAATAATTCAAAGAGAAATTCATGAGAATTCGTGAAACGCAAACTCGTGAAAATATCACAGTCATTGTTCGTTTTGAAGCCATCGGGTTTTTCCATTTTCAAGGACGACTCATGGCGAAGGGTCATATTTTCGCTGACTTGTAGAGTGAAGAATTCAAAGAGTTTAGTCGCAAGAGTTCACGAAGTGAAAACTCATGAAAATATCATATCCTTTGGCTATCTTGACATCATTAGGGTCATCCATTTGGAGGGACGCATTGCGAGAGACTAGCATTTTGTTGAATCGCGGGAGGGAAAGGTCAAAGGTGGAAGCAATGAGAAATTGTGATACAAGAAATTCCGACACTCTTGAGATTTGGGCCCCAGGTCACGGTGAACGGTCACATGGAAGGAGTCCAAAGGAATATCTAAGGAACATTAGCCCTTTTTGGAGCTTGGTAGTTGGGGAGTTAGGTTTGACTCATTCATAAAGCCCTGATATGAAAAATTGTGACTCGCCTTTTGCATAGGCATGTGGTCATGGGTAGTGGTCACCTAGAGGAAGCTTTCGCTTGGTGTTTGTTCATGCGAGCAGAATTTTCACAAATAGACCTATGGATTGTTTCTGAGAGGTTCCAGTAGGGAATCGAAGATTGTTTGAGTGAAGTCTTGAGAATATCCTAAGATGAAGAGGTCACACAACCCTTGGAGAGGAGGGGGGTCTACCCTAACATGCGACCTAGAATTTGATGAAGCAACCCACATACATATTTATAATATTTTAATTAGTACAAAAATGTAAAATTAAACAAAAACAATATAATAAATTTCACATTTAAACAAGATTTAAATCAACACATGAAAAATGTGAAGCGGGTGACTTGTCCATCCTAGGTGGACATGGTTCATCACCGTATGGTACCACAACCTATAAAAACACAATAACATTATATTTGAGGATGTTAGAGAATAAGAAAATCATTGTGGTGAATTTATCAAAGGCAACACATACACCAAACGTGCAAGCTACCTCTATTGTTGCATCAATGGTGGAAGTCGACACAGATGCATTTATCGGTGTGGAGGGTATGCTATTGGAGCACAACAAATACAAACATCATATAATAAGATATGGAAAAAAATACACCAATATATATATATATATATATATATATATATATATATATATAATCAATGAAGAATATAGAGATGGTCAAGATACTAACTTCCTCCATGGAACTCTCCTATCTACTAGCTTCCATCATCCCATAGAAAATATACTTGTAACTTGAGAATATATGAGGGTCACTACATGAACATCTAATATTTACATGCACCCTCTCCCGACTGCACTCTACTCCAGACCTTGAAGGTATATCCCCTCTTTGAACATCATATCAAGGTTCCACCTACCGAGATAATGCCACAAAATTACCGTGACAGACCAAGCTATGAGTCAAAGTTGATAATGATAATTTTGGTTGGGTGATTCCTTTCACAATGGGAGGCTGTTGAGTAGGGGGTTTGTACCTTCTCCTAATAGGACGATGACCTATCATTAGGCCACACCTAACCTTTTCTCTATCCTATGCAGACCCACGAGCCACCTTTTAGAATTCACCAATGTTAAAGTAGTTGACATGGTGACTCAAAATAAACTATCCCATAACTTCCTAAGGAAATATAGAATCACTTGATCCCTATTATTGTGGGGAGTCTTTTTAAATACCATAAACCACCTATCCATCCAACTATCCTTAAAAAAAATTGTGGATGCACCAATCCATACAAATTTGTCTCTTTGTGACTAGTGGTTATAGTCTGGTTCTAAGATCAATGAAAAGTGACATCAATTATTGTTTTATAATGTTCAAGTCTCACTTGGTTTTTGTCTATGTTATTCATGTAATATTCAAACATCCTAGCCATGTAATCATAAATATTGGTTTGTTTCACTTGGGCACTTACACTGAACTACACAATGGTGTCCAAGGAAGTAACTAATGAAAATCGGGTGGGCTCTCTAGTACTATGTAAGTCTTGGACAATATATCTAAGACAACTCAACCCTTCATCAATTTCCATGTTTACATTTGTTGATTGTGGGTTTGGGTTTGGTGTGCATTCATTTGGTTTTATCGAGTTTTGGTTTTCTCTAGGTTCCATGTTAATTATTCTGCTACAATTTAATAATGGAATTTATATAAATTAGGTTCATTTTTTAAATTAACCTGGAAAATTAAAAAAAAACATAAAATTAAATACTTTAGGAAATTAAAAAGAAACATGAAATTGCATGTGAATAAATACCTAGAATACCTTAGAGATGATGTCAAGATTGTGTGGACACCTCGTTGGAAAATCCCAAGGTTTCAATTCATTCAAAGACTTCTCAAATGCATGGCAGAGTCGGTCGAATGGGTAAAAAGATGGGCCACATGCCATTTTAATGGAGCCCAAAAGAAATGTGTGCACATTATGAGAGCGTGTGCGCATTCCTGAGATGATGTGATATTAAGAACGCATGTGCATTCTTGAAATACTCTGATCCTGGGATTATCAGCAATTGATATCAGAGAAGGTTATCTTCAGTATAGTTTAACCACTGGAAGGAAGATCCTAAGAAGAAATGGAAGACAACATTCCAAATGGGATTCCACCATTTGATGGAAGTAATTTTGAATACTGGAGTAATAGAATGGAAACTTACTTGAAATCTCTTGGGGAATATGTTTGGTTCTCAGTTGCTTCAAGATACAATCCTTTAAACAAACCAAAGACTACAGCGTAGAAGGAAGCAAAAATAAATAACAAATTAGCAATAGATACCATCCTTGATGGATTTACAGATTCAGTGAAATCCAAGGTGGGATCATGTGCATCAGCAAAAGAGATTTGGGACAAGCTACAAGACCTTTATGCAAGGGAAGACGCAAAAGAAGAAAGACAAGTTGAAGCAAATTTCAACATCTCAGATTTCAATGAAGAAAATATAAATCAGTTATTTTTCTTTAATTGTGAAGGAGTAGGACATGTTGAATTTGAATGTCCTCATCCAAGGATTGAAAGAGATGACAATGAAGAAGAATAAAATCATGAAGTAGAAATGATTCAACAAGAAGTTGAGAATCTTAAAAGATTGAAGCATGCTGAGATTGAAAATAACAGGCTCGAAGAGACGTGTAGAAAGCTAAGAAGTGAATTGGGTAGTTATGAAAAGACAGTTGTAAGCTTAAAGAAACAATTATAAGAATTTCAAAAACTAAGAGAAGAAACCATTTCCTTGTAAGCTCTACTCGAAGAATCAAGAAGAATAGCAGAAGTAAAGAAGTTCCAAATGATGAAGAAAGAAGAAGATTGTGAGAAACTTGAACAAGAAGTTGTCTCATTGAGGAAGAGCTTAAGAAACTCTCAAGTGCCAAAAGAATTAACACATCTTGGATGCATGGGTGAAACTTCATACAAAGAAGATGCAAATAACAACAAGAAGGTTGAATAAAAAACTACATAGACAGTTGATGAGAAGTGGACCAGGATACCAGAAAGAAGGAATGATTGCAAAAGAGATGAATATCCAAGAAGACCTCCTATCTTCAGGAATCAAAGAAGATTCAATCAGTATGAAGGAAACTACATAAGAGTAGATCATGAACCCAGATGGACTACATCACAAAGAAGGTCACTTACTCCCAGGTATCAAAATTTCTTTCTTGCTCATTGTTATACTTGCAAAAAATTTGGACATAAGGCAATTAATTGCAGAATCAATGAAAGGAACAAATACGCCAGAAACATGAATGGTGTAAATAGAAGATATGGAAATAATCGTGGATTTTTCAATAGAAGTTATAATTTATTTTACCCATTGATGGACAAAAATATCGTATGCTACAAATGAAATTATCTTGGTCATAAAGCACGAGATTGTAGATATATGAATGAAGATGTCCCTATGTCAACCACAGTATGGAGAAGGAAAGAGATTCCAAACAATGAAATTGTCAAACAACATTAACCATTGAAGAATTTAAAGAAGAAGATGAATGGTACATAGACAATGGATGTTCTTCACACATGACCGGGGATCAAGACAAATTCATCAGCTTGAAGAGAAAGGATGGAAATGTTGCATTTGGAGATGACTCATCTGCCAAAATACTTGGAGAAGGTGTAGTAGAGATTGGAAGAAAAAATGTAAAAGAAAATAATTTTCTATTGGTTGAAGACTTGAATCATAATTTACTCAGTGTTAGTAAAATGTTTGATCAAGGATACACTCTTACGTTTGACTCCTGAAAATGTAAAATCAAAGAAAATAACTTAGGAAGATTGGTTGCAACTGCAACAAGAAGACCGAACAACATATACATCCTAGACATGAAGAAGAGAGAGAAGACAAAAGCCACACAAAAGGATTCTAAGGAATAAAAAGTCCCAAAGACCAAAAATAAGGATGAAGTATTATTGAGTGCCACATGTTCAGGGGGAGCAGCCCCAAAGAAGAGAGTTACATTTTTCCACTAAAATCAGGGTGAGAAGCCCTACCCTTTTCCCTTTATTTCAAAGGGGCAGATAAATTGGGATCATGATGATAGGGGGAGCATGAGTGTTTCCATCAATGACAAAGGGGGAGATTGTTGGAAGATTGGTTGTTGTCATTGATGTCAACCCTAGTCATATGTTTTGGACTGCAAGATTGATGAAGGTATTTGGACATGAATGACAATGCACATGAAGATACAACACCCATGGATGTATATTATACATCATGTTTTTTCCAGTGGTATGTGGATCCTCATGGTTCAGGAGAAATGAATTTTTGAAGATGACAAAGTGATTTGAAGAAGGAAGTACTTGTAGGCCCTGAAGATAATTAAAGAAAAGAATTACAAAATAAGAAAGTGTCAGGTCGACCCTAATGTTAAAAGGAAGTGACATAAATGGTATAAATAAATATCATTATACATTCATTTGAAATATAAGTCGAATTTCATAGGAAATCAAAAGTAAAGAAGGTCCAATTTCAAGGGAGGATGAAGTCTTTTGGTGATGTGTTCTAAGGTATGTTATTTTCAGGTCATCTTACCATTTTTTCTATAACTTTTTATCTAGGACGATTCAAATGTTAAAATTGCTATGGTATTGAGAAGACATGTCAAGGTACCTGTGGTAAAATTTTCATCTCTTGATTCACTATAATTATGGAGATATACTCTATGGAATATAGGGGTTTTGACCAGTCTTGAAGCTAGTCAATAAATTGGTGTTCCAGGTAAAACAATCATAACTTATTCATAGAGAATAAAAATGATGTGGGACCAATTTCATTGGAAATAGTATGGAATCTAGTTTCATTTTTGTGAGTTTCAGAATCTAATGTTAAATATTGAGCGTGGGGCATTCTATACAAGTTCGATCTCCTGAATAAACCAAAATTGAATAAGGTCTACCATTCTCTCTATAACTTCCTTTTGGGGAGGATTCAAGGAGTGAAACTTGGAGAAGTTTCAGAAAATACATTGATTAATATTATCTACAGTATTAGAGTATTCCAAGAATTGAAGAATTGCAGAAGTTGAAGAATTCTCATGAAGCATTATCAGGTTCTATGTGATGGTTGGTTGATGGTGATGATTTAATGTAAAGTTTTATTATCTCTCATATATTCTTGGGTGGAAGGAAG
>ML780439.1:523932-600143 GCA_009831015.1 Picea engelmannii | reverse complement strand
AGAGCATGATGTATACTATCCATCCATGGGTTTTGTATCTTCATTTTCATTTTCCTTCATGTCCAAATAACTTCATCAATCTTCTGGTCCAAAACCCATGACTAGGGTTGACATCAATGACAACAACCAATCTTCCAACAACAAGCCATAATCAACACTGCCTTGCAAGTATCTAAATATTCTTTTAACTGCAAAGACATCAGTTTCCTTAGGATTGGATTGAAACCTACCTACCAAACCTACTGCTTGTATGATGTTAGACCTTGAATCTATGAAATAGATTAAATTTCCTATCATATACTTGTACAAGGTTTGATATATGTTTGGAGCATCGTCATCTTTGTTGAGTTTGCAATTGGTAGTCATAGGAGTGCTTACTGGTGCATAGTTTTCCATGCCAAATTTCTTCAAGATTTGCTTGAGATATTTACTTTGATAAATGCAAATTCCTCTTTTTGATAGATGAATCTGTAGAACAAGAAAGGAGAGTTTCCCCAACATAGACATCTCAAACTCTTTTTTCATTGCAGCTGCAAACTTCTTACTCAATAATGTGTTACTGCCAAAAATAATATCATAAACATATACTACAATAATTAGTAGGGCATTACCTTTAGCCTTGTTGTATAAGTTGTTATCAGTCGTTCCCTTTTTAAATCCTTGTTGGCGCAAATACTTGTCCACACTGTAGTATAAATCTCTTGGATCCTATTTTATCCCACACAGGTTTTTTTAATCAGCATACATAATATTTTTTGTCAGTCAGTTGAAAACCCTTTGGTTACTCCACATAAACTTCTTCCTCTAGGTAACCATTTAAAAAGGATTATTTGACATCCATCTGATAAAATTTGAATTTCCTATAGCATGCAAAAGCCAACAAAATCTTGATAGCTTCAATTCTTGCAATAGAGGCAAAGGTTTCTTCAAATTCCACTCCTTCTACTTGAGAATACCCTTTTCATACTAGTCTGGCCTTGTTTCTGACTATCACTCCATCTTCATTCAACTTGTTTCTGTATACCCATTTAATTTCAATTACATTCTTGTTATTGGGTTTTGGAACAAGATCCCAAGTCTTATTTTTTTCTATTTTTTCTAGTTCTTCATTCATGGCTTCGACCCAGTGGTCATCCTAACTTAATTGCACAAAATTTTGGGTTCACTCAAGGACAACAATGAAATATTTGTAGAGCTAGATGTATATACAATTTTTCTTCTAGTTTGTACAAATTCTTCCTTGTTTCCAAGAATCTGACTTTATGGATGATGCTTTTTAACATACCTTGATGGGGTCTTTGGCTATGGTGTTTCCATTGTCTCCTCTTCCTCTGAATCCTCTGGTTCCCAATGCTCATTCATTCCATCATCTTGTGGTTCATTGTTGATTGGTTCATCATATATATCATCATGATGTTGGTTTCTTACTGGATAAAGTGGTCCTTCATCTACCTTTACATATATACTCTCAACTATATTTTGGAGTCATTTTTTTAGCACTTGTACACTTTTCTTCTAGAGGAGTATCCTAACAGGATACCTTGATCAGATCTAGATTCAAACTTACCTAATTTGTCTTAATTTCTTTTAATGTAGCATTTGCTTCCAAGTATCTTGAAATGATTTATTGATGATGATATGTCATGCCATATATGATGAGGGGTTTTATTTTTGTTTACTCTTATGTGAGATTTATTGAGAATGTTGAAATTAGTTTGAACGACCTCTCCCCAAAAGGTGTTGGGTACCTTTGATTCATCAAGAAATGCCCTATACATTTCTTGAACTATTATGTTCATCATTTCTACAACTCCATTTTGTTGAGGGGTTCTTGCAACAACAAACTATCTCTTGATCCCATGTTTTTCCAAATAATTGTTGAATTCATCAAATGTGAATTCTCCTCCTCTATAGAACCTTAGGCACTTTATTTTTAAGTCCATTTCACTTTCTACCCATGCTTTGAATATTTGAATTTTTTCAATATCCTCGAATTTATGCTTCAATAATCCAACCCAAGTCATCTTGGTATAGTCATAAATCAATAATATGAAATAGTTTTCACCTCATGGTGATTGTGTACTAGTAGGGCCATAAATATCTATATGGATCAACTCAAGAGGTTTAGTGGTGGAGTGTTCTCTTGCCTTGAATTGAACTCCTTACTTATTTCCAAACTGACATGACTTGCATATAATATTCTCAGGTTTGGAAATTTTAGGCATATCTCGTACAACATATTTTATTCCTAGCTTAACAAGATTATTAAAACTAAGATGACCTAATATTTTGTGCCAAATCCATACCTCATTGGTTTTACCAATGCAACATTTTTCTTTTCCTTCTTCTAGGACATACACATTCCCTAGAGTTCAGAATTCCTTTACAACAATCTTCCCTGTATTTGTATCCATTATTTTATAGCCTTTTGAATGAAAGATAACATTGTGTCCTTGGTCACAAATTTGACTTACACTCAACAAGTTATGTTTTAGACCATATACATTCAACACATTATGTTCTTTGTATTTCCCTTCTTACTTCATCTACTACAACGATTCTTTTTCCTCTAATTCTTGTTAAAGCATTGTTTCCAAAAGTAACATTACCACCTTTTTATTCCATTAGGAATTCAAACTTACTCTTGTCTCCCATCATGTTCTTGGAGTAGCCACTATCAATATACAATTGATTTTCTTGATTTTTGGCATATGGATTCAATCCACATTTTTCTTTGTTTTTATTTTTCTTTCTCCAAACATTGGTAAAAAATTCTTGTTTGTATTGCTTAAATATAGACAACATATTTCTTTTGCATTCACTTTCCTTGTGTCCAAAATTATTGCATATGTGGCACTCGAGTTCATTCAGTAAAGGAGAGAAATCATTATTGAAAGAATTTTGAACCATATCCATTTGAGGTTTATTGAATCTCATTCCTACATTTTTGTTATATCTAAAAGTCTTGACACTCACAACCTTATGTCCAAAGTTACCATAAGAGAAACAATATCCATAGAAAAAGTTTGAATTCCTTGGAATGAAGAACTTGCTTGAAGGAATTGGTCTTTGTCTTCCAAAATGATAAGATTCAGGCATCTTTTTCTTCCTTTGTTTGTATTTGTTTGCATGGTTGGGTTGATCCAGTTCTTACTGCTTCTTTTCATTTTCTGACTTGTTAGGATGAATGTTGTTTCCCTTGAGAGCATTGGCATAGGTTTTGGGCTTCTTAGTATTTGACATGTTGATGCTTGAATCATCTTTGACAACGTTCAAAATTTCCTTAGTTCCCAGTCATGTCTTTTCATCTAGTGATCTTTGATTGTTCAGAATGTTATCTAGGATTTCAGATCCTCTTATGAATTTGATATTCATTTGAGTCGTGGAATTCTATAGATAGTTTCTTAAGGATACTATTTATGCTGCTAGTTTGTCACATATGTTCTCCTTTCCTTTTATTAGATTCATCAATATTTCTTCCTTTCTTTTGGCCTCTTCTAGTTGAATTTTTAAGATGATTATATCTTCACTAATATCATTGTCTTTTTCTTTATAAATTTGTAACTATTATTTTCTTATTCTATTCTTTTTTCTTGAGTCGGGATATTTCCTCCAGAGAAATAATGAGTTATCCTTCCATGTCAACTACAACTTCACACTCTTTTGTGTCTTTTTTTGCTTGATTAGATCTTTTTTTATCTAAATCCACGAGAAGTTTTTCATCTTGAGTTGTATCTGTCTCATATTTTTATTCTTCATTTTCTAAAGAGTTGGTGATATCTTTCCTTGAATAAAAGTTGTTCCTTTTAAAATAAATTTTTTTCTTAAAATCCATAGGTTTATACTTACCTTTTCTTTATTTCTCATTACTATTGTTTTATTTGAAAGAACATTTGGATACAAAATGACCAGCTTTACCACAATGAAATCATTTGAATGGTAACATACCTTTATAGTTTATGAAGCCCCTCTTAAGTTTCCTTACAAAGTTAGCTTCTACTTCATCTGAGAATTTTTTAGAGGAATCGTGATCTTGATATTTTGACAATTTGATTGATTCCTTGAAGATTTTTGTTGGGGAATAATACCCTACGAACTAGCAAGCTAGGGTTAGACTTGCATGCAGATCATGACCTTAAAGAAATCACTTTTAACCTATCACCCCAAAACTCAAAACCCCTTTTTCACATACATGCATGGAAAGGAACTACTAACCTTTTTACTGATGTTTGGTGTAGATCCTCCGTTGCGCTTTTGTCTGCTTGCCTATGTTGCTCCTTCCAAAGACAATCCTGCAATCAAGACAAAACACTATGCATGCATGATATTTTTCTATTTGAGGGTTAGAGATTAAGCATAAATCGAATAAATCATGTGTGACTCATGCATTGGGACGGGAAAAGTATTCTTTTTATTATATTCAAAATGACTCAACTTACAATGAATGTTGAGACTGGCCACCGTTCCTTGATCCTGATCCTAGGCTCCTCCTCTTCTTTGTCCTCCAACTTCTTTGCTTGAATTCTTCTTAGGCTTGAGGAAAGGCTAAAGGGTTGGGACAAATGGATTTGACAATTGGGCAGAGTTTCTTTGCTATCTTTTTCCCTCAAATGGTACCCCTACCCCTTCTTTTATAGGCTAGAAGGAGCTAGGGTTTTGGACGAACTCTTGGCCATGCATGGCTGGGAGTTTCAGTTAACTGACCCATAGCTTTTTGTCCCGTTTTTGTGCTTTTTTAGGTAAACGTGGGCTGTAGTAGGCCTGACAACGTTCCAATGCGTGCAGTAGTAGGCCTGCCAGCATTCCAATGCGTGCAGTAATGGGTTAGGGCGTGGGTACCTTCACCCAAGAGGATTTTCCAAGAGGTTTCTCAGCATGTGTTTTGGTAATGAAGGGAAATGAGTTGGCGTGATGCCAGGTAAGCATGTATGGTGCACTTTAGGGTTATAACATATGCCCCCTAATGTGTGAGGTCAGAAGAGCATCTGATGGCCGAAATACATTACCAATTCTTTACCAATCTGTACTAATATGCTGAATGAGTGAGCCCAAGAATCAGGAGTCAGGAGGTGCCGTATGCAAAATAACAAATGTCTCACCGAGGCGAGAATACCCATGCTCGGAATAAGATAGAACCATGGATACCAATAAAATACACTGTAGATCCATGTCAAATAACTATGAAGAGTAGCCGCGAATAATACACAGCAGAGCTACATCTCGAAATCAGAAAGATATACCTATAAAGTATCCATCTCCCAGAAGTTGATTCGGCCTGATGGATGTACTTTAGAGCTCAAGAAACAACTTCAAAATCTTCTAAACTCGGGTAGGAGTGTAATATGAGTGTACGACTGCACTACCCAGAGGTCTTCGATGGCTCGTCGGTTATGGACTTGATAATCTTGATGATCGGACTGAAGGCTTCAGTGATTTCGAAAAAAGACTTGATTGGATGTTCAGGATGGTCGGGTATGCGGGCAAGAGACATAATGCAGAGGGGCCGACTCAGGCTTAGTGACAAAACTTCCCTTGGACAATAGCACGACAAGTGATAAGACTCAGGCAACATATCTATTAATCATAAGTCTACGAAGCAGGAGGCAACAAAAACTCTTCATATGTTTGGAAGAGTAACCAAACGATGGAGGACACAACTTTATTATAGCGAGCAAAGCTTCCTAAGGTCGTACTACATCCCATAGTATGATGATCAAACAAACAGATGTGATTTATCCAAGGGCGACTCATTATGCTGCCAATAAAGAAAATACTTTTCCCATGCTCTTTTTGGGGTATATTTGATTTTTTTGTTCTTTTTGATGATTATGAAAAAGAATAAAGGAATATTACGTTACAATGGAGAAACGAGTACTGCAAACATACAAGCTCAAGGCACAAGGACAAGACTGATGTTCTAGGGAAATGATACTCAGGAAAAATCCTCCAGTGGCCAAAGGTGTTAAGACGCAGAAGCAAACTGTTACAAGGCTGATGGGTAAGGTATGCAAAAGCGGTTGATAGAACACACAATGGTAACGTCCTTCGATGTAAGTTTAACGAGCCCAGAGAAGGTAAGCTTGGTGGTTTTTCATATTTAGAGAGTCTGAAAAAGCATAAAAGGCAACTCCATTAGGGTACCTTTTTCGACAATAGTCTAGTCGGTTCGAAAAAGGGATAAACTAGCACCGATTAGACGTCAATTCAAAACCATTTTAACGAGTGTGAAAAGGACAAGATCATTCGGCTATTTTTTCACTTTTAAGGAGTTTGAAAAAAGCTTAACTATGGACTCCGTCAGGAATGTTCTTCTGGACCATTTTAACGAGTGTGAAATAATAAGGTCACTCGACGATCTTTTCAATTTTAGAGAGTCTGAAAAGAGCTTAACTATGGACTCCGGGGGGGCTTCTTTTTCATAAATTTAGTCCCTCAGGCCTGAAAAAGGGATAAAAGTATACCTGAGGATACTCTTCTATAGAATGGGAATTCAATAGAGTGCTCCTTTGTTCGTACAGTTGACCGTCCGGACCAAAAAATGGGTAAACTACCACCGGACAGACATGACTTCAAATTTCAGTTTAACGAGCGTGAAAGGCCACAAGATCGCTCAACAATATTTTCATGTTTAGAGGGTCTGAAAAGGGCTTAAAGAAGACTCCATAATGGTTACTTTTCTCAGTTAATCCGGACGAGATTGAAAAGCATAAATGAAGTCTCGCCGGATGTTGCTTTTGGATCTCAATGTGAGCTTGAAAAACAACAAAGTTAGCTCAAGATAGACTCTTTGTGGGTCGATGCCTGGCATCTCCTCGGGGGAGCTGTATGCTCCGACGAAAACATTGTCTAGGATTTCAGGGGTTCTGGAGATATTGATAGGTGTCATTTCAGAAATGGTTTCCATATTACCCTCAGCATAAATCTTGTGTGTAGCTAAGGGATTAGTATGACAAGACCTATCTCCAGTCATAGTCACGGTGAATTCTCCTACTTTGATTCGGCTTAACTTTGGGAGGAAATATGATCTGTGATGAAGATATTCCCAAGTTTTGTCCAGACTAGTCATTGCTTCAATTATTGCCTCGTTAGAGGGCAAGACTAAGTCTAACGAATCGATGTTGGTGAGAGAACCCTAAGCCCAAATAGGCTCTAGCAATGGATCTAACTCTTGTGCAGGAGTTGGATCAGTGTTAACTGAAGCTTGCTGGACTAAAGAGTATGCTACTTCAATGGCGGACAAGGGTATGGACATATTCGAGTGCCCTGTCTCATCCATTGTGGCCGATGGGGAAGGAAGAATCGAAGGGTCCTCCAAGTAAGTCGTGCGAAACGACGAAACTTGAAAAATCTCAACCTTATGGTGATTCGATATAAATTTGACATCGTCATGAGGAGGCGGGTAATCGAAGGTACCCATCAAGGATGGGCACAAACCAACTCCTACGTTAATGACACCGGGTTGAGGATTATCAATCATGGGAACCGTGGATGCCCCCAAATCTGGGTCAGGTCTAGAGAAGGACAATTGATCAATGGTCACTATCCGACCCTTGTGCGGAAAAAACAAGACTCGAAAAACTGTAGCAACCACAGATTGCATAACATAAGTCCAACTCCGACCTAACAAGAGGTTATAGTCGAGGGGAGCATTGACTACCTCTACTTTGACACACACGGTCTTCCCTCCTAACTGCACAAGGAAAGAAGGAATGATGCCATGTGGTCGGAAAGAACGACCGTCAAATGCAGTAAGGAGAGTAGGTGATGGAGAAAAAGAGGGATGACCAATGGCCTTCCAACATGCTAACGACATAACGCAAGTTGAAGTGCCCTCGTCGACCACCATGTGGAAGATATTCCGTGTAAAAGTTTTCGTGGGATGAGCCACTACTATCTGAAATGCGACGTGGTAAGGTAGGCGAGGTTTCAAGTCGGTCATATCTAACATGATGGTACCCGAGTTACAAGTCTTAGTAGAGCCTAAAGCAGTCAACAAGGCTTTCCTCTGAGCAGGGAAACTTTGGAGGACTTCCAAAGTGGACATCGCACAAGGGGTTTGTGATAAATCTTCCACCACAGAGTAATTCTGGACAGCCCTTGCGTTTGGGTTGTGAGAATCTTTCTTAAATGCATCTTTTGGGATGCGTGTCATTGCTTCCCCCAACGTCTTCTCGATCTATAGAGGAAGAGATGGGCTCTTAGCTTCTTTACCTTTCTTAGAGGCGCTTGGTTTACTATAGTCGTGCGCCCTAGTCGTAATTAAAGCATCACCTCTAACCATATATACATTTGCGGCTAAGGAGTTGTTCGGGGGAGGGTAGGTTTCCTAGCTGCCCCCTTCAGTACTTATAGAGGCTTGAGTTAAATTTTGCCCATGCTGAAAGGGATTAGTCAACACGGCTTGTTGTTGCTGTGTGACAAACTTTTGGGCCTCTGCAAGTCGAGGACATAGATGGGTTGGGTGGTCTTCCGCACACAAGTTGCACGGATACCTCACCTTCCATTTTTTGCTGGTGCCCTCGCCAGCATTATCAGTGGGTTTTTTATCCCCCTTACCCTTCTTGCATTGTTTTTTCTTCCCTCCGGGCTGCTGGGTGGCCTTTGGGTTAGTCATCTGCACGGAGTGTACTTCTGATGTTTGGGTAGGAGGAGCAGGCAAAGCAGTAGTCTGGATGGCCGCTGAGTGTTGTATAGATAACTGTTGCAACTACTTTGACAATTGCTCAACGGGCTTGGTTTGTGCCGAACCAACGATACCATCGGCATGTGGTCCGTCTCTCTATCTAGTTTTATCCAGTATCGATTGTGGTGCATCCGGTAGGATTTTGTATAATAAACCAGACTGAGAATAGATGAGCTCAAACTGTTGATCCCTCATGATGGCATCTTCTTCGGAGAAAACTCTTGAAGTTGCGACGTCTTTGGATAATTGAGGGACTAAAGACTTAAGCAACCACTCTAGCAGGAATTCTAGTGGAACTGGTACTTTGATGAGACTCTTTCTGCGTCTCCACTCTCGAATATGATTAGAGATATGGTTCTTTGTCGTCTGTTCAAAATTGGTGAGCAGCTCTATGCCCGCGTCGTATCTCACAGGTAACTGAAAATGGTTAAGGAAGGCCATAGCCAGTTCGCCAAAAGAAGAATATCTTGAGCGATCAAGCTCGATGTACCATTTCACGACACTCCCGATAAGAGTGCGTTGAAACAATCACAACTGGATGGAGTCATCTTTCAATGACTTAAATGAACACCAAAGATGGAAAGTAGTCACGTGATCACCTGGATCTTCGTTAGGCTTGGCTTCGAACTTGGGAATGTCTGAAGGCAACTTCGTTGGCATAGGAGGCCAGCGTGGATCGTGACAAATAGGATCATTTAACAACCGTGTCAAATCTGGGAAGTGTAACGTCACCAGGAATGGTAGTTTGGGTTGCTGCTGATAGCCTGGAAAAAAGGGTCCTGGAGTTTGACTGGCACCAGGTTGCCAGGAAAGGTTTGGCTACTGGTCCAGATTCTGGTAGAAACCATGGCCCTGACCAGCGTAAGGATTTTGCATCTGTGGAGACATCATTGGATGATTCCCCATAAAGGACATAGGATGTTGGCCATTCATCGTGTTTGATGGACTTTGGGAAGGATTACCCCATGCCGGTCCTGTTGGGAGAGGCATAGAAGTATTTCCGGGGTTCCATTGACTGTGTAAAGAGTTACCCCAGAACAACATTCCATAGGAGGGAACGGATCCTTGTCCTGAGTTCCAAGGTCCTACTATATGTGCCCTCGGTGAAAGAATAGTACCCTGCACCGGAGTAGACTATCCAAAGATGGGAGTACCCCTAGATGGGAAAGCAGTGGATGCGAAAGTATTGTTACCAAACGTCCCGGTCCAAACAAATGGTGATGAACCTACCGACAGAGTTTGCGCAGGTGTTCCTTGACTCCCTGCTCCAAACGAACTTGTGTGTGCAGGTTGCCCGACAGACTACTAATGCAGACCACCAAGCGAAGGGGACAAAGGAGATATATGACCTCCAGCATAAGGAAAAGCATTAAAAGGGATAGGAATGCCCCCAGGTTGACCTTACAGGGGAGCGTTAGAGCTCCCTGCCCCTAGACCCAAAGTCTGTAAAGTGGAGTGAGTGAGTGCAGGACTTGTACCTGAACTAGGCATACCGTATGAGAACGGAGAGCCTGACGCACTAGGTGTGAAAGGATTTGTGGCCGCCGCGATAGACGGGGTCGGTCCACTGTGTGATGTAGTTGCGGCCAAGACTGTGGTGGCCCGGAACGACGATGGCAAGTTAGGAGAGGCTTCTCCTATGGTAGCGACGGTGGTGGGAATGGAAGAATTCCCAGAGGAAGTAACAGTGTTTGGTTCCATAACTGTGTGAGGCACTGATAGGCGTTCGTAAAACTGGATGGGTATAATGACCGATGGCCAAGTATCAGTGGTTGGGGTTTCAACCGAGCCAAGATTGGCGATTGATTCCTCCGGGAGTTGTTCGGGCACAATGGTTTGTAACCCGGTTACTTTGAAAGACCCTTGTTGGTCTAACTTCCGCCTCAATGGTGGCGGGGGTGGCTCCAGTATAAATGGCGGCAGGACCAGAAGCCTTCATGACCGGTGGAGCTCTGAATCCTCCACTGTGTGAGAAGATCCACGACACGCTAAGGTATTCTACACGTTCAAACAATAACACACACTAAAAAGAATCCCCTAAGAGATAAAACAAGCAATCACTAACTATTTTGAAGAACAGTTACAACAACCAACACTAGAGCAACTTACCGGTGCAAGTGCAACTCGAAAACAGAAGCACCCTCCAGGTATACTTTGTAAAGCATGGCCCGATGTTTTTCCTAGGTACCATGGTATACCCCCGCAGTCACCTGTGTATGTCCCTAGAAAATATTGGCAACTAGTTTTCCAGCACGCGAACAGTCACCAGGCGGGTACAGTCGATAGTCGAGTAGACCACAATGAGCAGGGTATCAAGCCCGAAACCTGTCAAGGGTATCGAGAGAAAATGGTCTGGAAGACAACTAAGGACCTCAAACAGATTTGAGACCCACGAATCCCCATGGCAAATGCAAACGATGGAATCCCTCAACAAATCCTTGATATGTGTTCTCCACTACGCTTGGTCCAGCTTTGGAGGGGTTATCTCTGCTACCTTTCCTTACACGACCTCGTGTTTATCCCCTATGTTAGAGGGGGGTCCCAGATAACTTCCACGAAACTGGACTTCTACACTCCCTATCACATACTTCAATGTTTGGTTTTGAGTGGCCTTGGAGAGTTTACTCTCCAACCTATTCCAAGGCCCTAGTCCTGAGCTAGTATATGAACCCTACAAAAAAAAAATCTAATAGATTTTAATTATCGTTTCTTTTATGGGCTTTTTTACGTCACAAGGTATGAAGGTGAAACTGATGGTGTGTAAAGACTCAAAGAAAAATGAATAAGAAATGCTTGGAAACAAAAACTTTTACAAAAAATGCAAAAATTAGCAACTTTTCACCAAGAAAGACTTCTTTTTCTTTTCAATTTTTCTAAGATCTCATGCAGCAAACATAAATGAATTTCGCTCAATCTGTGAGCTACTTATGCTCTAAATTCAATGCAAAAACTTATGAACAAAAAGACTTATTCCTAGCTATTGATGCAGCAACACAATCTTCAAACAAAGAAGCAAATGAAAAAGAGATAATTTTTTTTTTATTTGAGTGCTAAATGAAGCAACAAGGGAAAAATGCCGACAAGCACCAAACCAAGAAAACAAAATAAAATTCTGGCTTAAAGTGCAGATCGCAAAGAAACAGAGCAAAGACACACAATGGCAATCAAGAAAGCACCGATCCTTACACTTGTCTAAAAACCAAAAAAAAAAAAAAAAAAATTTGTCTTTTCTATCAAACATCAACTAAGAAAAAATAGGCTAAGGGTAAGAGGCCCTAACCAAATGACCGTGCAACCCTAGACTCAAACCTCTGAGAGGAACACTTCTTACCATAGGAAGGGATGACTGCCCCACTCTGGTTTAAAAGCAACCTATCAAGCCCGCTACTGTCACTGAAATAGCACGCGTTCAAACGTGGGATGACCTACAACAGCACGCGGGTACCCGTAGGCTGCACTTGCAAAGGCCGCGTGTATGTATAAACTCTAAGACAAAACCAAACACAGGTAGCCCAGACCTGGAAAAGGCCTCTGGTATTGACAACCAGGGTCTCTTGAAGACTTGGATGCTTCTTCCAACAGAAAAGAAAAATAATTGCAAAGAAAAACAAAAAGCAATCAAACAAACTGAGACGAGACTATGAACCAACAAGACTCAGACAGGATTCAGAAAGCCCCCTGAGAATGTATAATTCTGACAGGGAGGAGGAGGACTACCTCTTCAATCTTTCTGACTCCTACACACTACTAAAACCCCTACAGCAAGCGTTCAAACGTGGGCTATAGAAGATTAGGGCACGGGTTACATGCGGGCAGGCCTTCTACAGGCCGTGTGTACCTCTGTGTGTCCCAATAATCACTGTCAAGCAACAGTCAAGGAAAAACTGGTATAAAGAACCAGGTTCCCTGCTAGCTCTGACCTAACAGAAAACAGACATGCAAAGAAATAGAAAATCTAATCCTTTAAACTACCCAAAAACCTCAACTAAATCCGGAACACCCTAAAGAGTAAATCCCCAGTGGAGTCGCCAATTCTTTTGTTGGGAAATAATACCCTACAGACTAGCAAGCTAGGGTTAGACTTGCATGCAGATCATGACCTTAAAGAAATCACTTTTAACCTATCACCCCAAAACTCAAAACCCCTTTTTCACATACATGCATGGAAAGGAACTACTAACCTTTTTACTGATGTTTAGTGTAGATCCTCCATTGTGCTTTTGTCCGCTTGCCTATGCTTCTCCTTCCAAAGACAATCCTGCAATCAAGACAAAACACTACGCATGCATGCTATTTTTCTATTTGAGGGTTAGAGATTAAGCATAAATCGAATAAATCATGTGTGAATCATGCATTGGGATGGGAAAATTATTCTTTTTATTATATTCAAAATGACTCAACTTACAATGAATGTTGAGACCGACCACCGTTCCTTGATCTTGATCCTAGGCTCCTCCTCTTCTTTGTCCTCCAACTGCTTTGCTTGAATTCTTCTTAGGCTTGAGGAAAGGCTAAAGGGTTGGGACAAATGGATTCGGAAATTGGGTAGAGTTTCTTTGCTATCTTTTTCCCTCAAATGGTACCCCTACCCCTTCTTTTATAGGCTAGAAGGAGCTAGGGTTTTGGACGAACTCTCAGCCATGCATGGCTGGGAGTTTCAGTTAACTGACCCATAGCATTTTGTCCCGTCGGCAACTTTCCTATTTTTGTGCTTTGTTAGGTAAACACGGGCTGTAGTAGGCCTGACAGTGTTCCAACACATGCAGTAGCAGGCCTACCAGTGTTCCAATGCGTGCAGTAATGGGTTAGGGCGTGGGTACCTTCACCCAAGAGGATTTTCCAAGAGGTTTCTCAGCATGTGTTTTGGTAATGAAGGGAAATGAGTTGGCTTGATGCCAGGTAAGCATGTATGGTGCAATATAGGGTTATAACAAAGACTCCATCCTTTATATATAGTTGTTCTTTCATGGTCCTCATCTCATAAGAAGTCAATATTCCATGGAGCTTATCCATAGTTGATTTATATAGTTCATGCATTTGTTCTATAGTAGAAACCTTCACATCGAGTATTGAGGGAAGAGATATCAATACCTTTTGAACCACCATAGCTTCTTCAATCTTCTCACCTAACCCATTCATAGTGATTACAGTATCATCTACTCTGAGAAACAAACCAACAATATTTCCATCTTCATTCATCCTTAGGATTTCAAATTTCATTTTGTGAGCTTAAAGTTTGGCCAACTTTACTTTCTCGTCTGCTTCATAATTGTTTACTAGTTTTTCCCATATCTCCTTTGTAGATTCCAACTGCATTACTCTAAAAAAATTTGTTTCTACAAGCCCACCTTGGATACAAATCATAGCTCTTGCATTATTGTATTAATTTTTCTTACCAACTTCATCAGTTAGAAGAGTTGTTCAGATTTTATAACTATCTACCATGATATGCCAAACTTCCATACCAAGGAACATCAAGTAGGTCTTCAATATGATTTTCCAAAAATAATAAATTGTTCCATTAAATAGAGGAGGCATGGTTGAAGAAAAAGACGAATCTTGACTTGTCATACTTTTTGTGCGATCTTCCTTCCAATTGTTAGGCTATTATTAAAGGAACATCGCTCTGATACCTATTGTTGAGACTCACAACAATATTGAGAGGGGAGGGTGATTCAGTATTACATCAATTTTCTCAATTTTATTTTCTTTCAATGATTTAATATTATTTTGAAGTGGTTACTTAATCAGCAATGCATACGAAAATCAAATCAACATAGAAAACACAGTACACTAGAATTTTTACGTGGAAAACCAATACAAAATTTTTATGTGGAAACCCAATGCGGGAGAAAACCAACAAACATATTTCTTTATGTTCTTCTACAAAAACAAAATTACACTTTATGATCTTTCATCTTGATAGGCACCGACTTGTTGCAAATAATGAGGACACCAATTCTCTCAGGCACCAACCTGTTACAAATGATGAGGACACCAATCCTCTCATGCACCAACCTATTACAAATGATGAGGACACCAATCCTCTCAAGCACCAAAATGTAGAGTGAGGACACCATCCCTTTCCCCTGCACCACCCTACCTCCATTTATTCATTTTTCTCCAAACAAATTCCTTACATAACTAGATCTTTCTCAAGACTTTTCTCTTTCTAATTCAAAAACCATCGGATATATTTCTAGTTTAGTTCCTCTTAACAGTTATAGGAACTTTTCCTTCTCTTCTTTTCAACAACTAATCTGATCAGACCACATCCCTATTTATAATTTCTTTTCCTTAGTTCAACTAATTGTATGTGGACTCATAACAATTATATTGTGGACATATCTTGACCAAATCAAAGTCTAGTTAGTTATATGTGGACACACTTCTATCCAAATTAAGTATATGGATGAATAACAGTTATATTGTGGACATATATTCACGAGATCAAAGTCTATTTATTTATATTTGGACACACTTCTGTCTAAATTAAGTATATTTCTTGTCTAGTTATGGTTGGACATTCTTCGACTAAATCAAATGGACCAAATATTCCTTGTTTTATGAAAATTATCAAGGATCATCATTGATCCTTTCAATGATTAAAAAAGGATCAATTCTATGACCAAATATTCCAACAAATGAGCTACAACTCATCTTCAGGGAAAAAAACTAGTCTTATCAGAGCATCTCATCAAAATTGACGCAACAATTTGCATTATGGTTTACATAGCACCTAATGTGTATATAGAATGGGAGAGAAAGATTCAAGTCACAAGTCTTCAACTTGTAACACTTTCTCTGCAGCGTGCTCACCCAGTTTCTCCACTAGACTTTGAGTGTGTCCTGGTGACTCACTCACTTTACTGCCGAAATTCCACTTGTTCCATCGCATTCCACTGCATCACTTGTCACATCAGCTTTGTCTCCACACACTCCACTGTGCCATTTGCCACACTATCTTATGGCAGCCTGCAGATTTTATTTTGCACCATTGACAAGTGATTGACCTCGTTTCGTCACACTCCACTGCATCATTTGTTGCACTACCTCAAGGATCCCTACATATTTTCTTCTACGCCATTGATCCTTTTGTCATTCAATCCTTCAACACACTTATGTTTTCATTCTTTCACAACTTCCTCCATCTGTGCACCATACTTTGTGCCATATTATCTGTCATAGCGCTAGAACTAACTATGTTCATGACTAATTTGACACCAATGACAACATATGCACAACAAGTGTAATATAAATGAGGCATAGATATAGGTTGTGAATGGGAATAAAAGATAGAGATGTGACAAAATGGTCCATTTTGAGGACTCAACATTAATATCCACTGGGTGTGTAAGAATATTTCCTTTAAGATGGTTTGAGTATGAAAATAATATGGAATGTGAATGAAGTTGTGGATATTTAATAAGGTTCATGTTCCACTAAGTTCATGAAAGCATATAAACTTGTAGTTTTTTCATGAGGTTCAGGTATCAAACCTCATGAATGAAAATTCTTCTAGCATTTTCATGAGGAATTTAGTGTTCAAACGAATGGATATTGTTAGTAAAATTTCTTGTAGTGAATTGTGAAGTCAAAAGATTGATTGTGGAAAAATTGAATTGGGAAAAATAGAGGAAATTGATAGATTTGGTTAAGTACCCAAATATGTTAACTAACATAAATATGATGAGGATACAATGAAACTAGTCATTAGATGACCCTAGATTAGTTATCGAAAAGGATTGTGTTATCAGGTTAAGGCATATTTGATTCATGTTATGAGGTCAAGACATGGGATGCCATGCATAGATATGTCAATGTAACATGTGATTTAACAAGTGATGACACCTTTTTTTTTATATATGAGAGTGTGATATGATAGAAGGACATGTAATGAGTAGACATGGGTAATAACTTTAATAATTCATTATGTAACAATTATCTAATAACTTAATGATTAAACATGGGATGATGAACTTATAATATAAATGGTAAGTCACATAAACATTTATACATTGTCTCCCTCTTTTATCCACAGGATTTAGAATTGGAGACCATAACTGCTATGAATATATTCTAAGAGAAACAGATGGAATTAGAAGCTTCTCATCATAACAGAAAAAGATGGAATTTTTAGCATTATTATAATAATCATCATTCATCAACATCAAATAAACAAAATATGAAATTCATAAAACATGTGCCATGAAATGTGTGTGTGTGTGTTCATAATCATCTCCATTGTACATTTTTTACAAATTGTCACATCATGCCCAATATACAAAATGACAAAAAGTGCCCAAACATAGAAAAGTGACATATGGTTCCCTAGATATAAAATGATACTCATTGACCACTACCACCCTCACAACTATCAGGTGCATCCATGAACTTGATCTTCTTCTCTTACTTGAAGCATCACCTTGAGTGGTTTTACGCCTAGGTGTGGTTCGTCACTCCAGATACTGGAAAAAGAAACAACATTCTTATAAGTTTTTTTCCACAATGAATTAACAAACATACAAAATGATACTTTATAATTCGAGATGAGAAAAATCACCGCAGATGATATTGACAATTGTAAGGGTGTTACCCTCCTTCACTATTGATGTTTGGACAACATTGGGAAGACATTCACTAAAGATAATAATTAATAATATAATTATTAAATATTAAATATAGTATATAATAAGTAAATGATAATAAAAAATAGTTATTGATTATTAAAGGGACGCATCCTTTCATGGATGGTCACCATATTTTCCCTATATATGGAACACACATTATTGTAATAATATATCATCTATCACAGATATCTCATATGATGTAAAACCAACATTCACAACCCTAATATCTCAACGATGCCACCTTGCATTAGTTACAATGATCAAAGCATGAAATTTTAAAAAATGCATAAAATCAATTCCATTCATGATACATAAAAATCCATCAACAAATGATCTCATCGTGAATAACTCAGGAAACAATGGAGAGTTGCTAGTAGGTGGAGCACTCGACTATGCAACCTTCTCTAAGGCAACATTTTCTCTAGTAGCCTTAGTGGACGACACAATATGGTCTAGAATCAAATCATATCATTGTAACTAAAATGATGGAATCAAATGATCCACACAGAAATAGATATAATTGGTGTGAAAATGTTGATGGATGTTTCCATTGTAATCACATGATGATGTTTATACATTCAAACTCAATCATATGGATTTTTTTTCTCTCACCCCAAAAATGAAAAAACAAGAAACTATGCCCTTTTAAACTCAACAGTTACATTGATAATGCCCAACACTCCCTCTTAAACTCAATAGTTACATTGATAATGCCCAAGTGTTGTCTCTGAAAATCAAAAATGGTTTTCCCCAATGGCTTTGTAAAGATGTTTGTGAGATGGTCTCGTGAGCCACTTGAAGAGTGACAGTTACATCGATAATGCCCAAGTGTTGTCTCTAAAAATAAAAAATGGTTTTTTCCAATGGCTTTGTAAAGATGTTTGTGAGATGGTCTCGTGAGCCACTTGAAGAGTGATTTCACCATTATTGACTAGCTCGCATATGAAGTGAAAACGAGTGTCAATGTGTTTTTTTTTCTTATGAAAAACATGGTTTTTTAATAAAGTAATTGGTGAAGTATTGTCACGGGTTGGATGACATGTCATTTAATAGTCTTCGCAGCCACACACCTTGACAGGAAGTTGAGGTATCAACAACATACATTGCCTCTGCAGAAGATATTGATACAATGGGTTGCTTCTTTGATGCCTAAGAAATCATATTTGTGCCCAGGTGAAAAGCGTACCTTGAGGTTCTTTTTCGGTCATCTAGGTTGCCTGCAAAATCACTGTCAGTGTAACCAGAAAGATGATTATCTGCAGATTGAGTGTACCATAAACCAAAATTGAGAGTGCCAACCAACATATCTTAGAATTCTTTTTGCCATCTTCCTGTGAGAATCTTTGGGAGATTCCATGAACCTGGAAACAAAGTCAGCCAGATGCATACATAATATCAGGCCTAGTTGATGTAAGATACAACAAACTATCTACTAAACTTTTGTACAAATTAGAATCCATTGTAGGGCCTTCATCTTACTTGCTCAATTTTGTTCCTATGGGGTATAGGAGTTTATGTTGGATTGCAGTCTTCCATGCAGAATATTTTGATGATGTCTACTGCATACTTTTGTTGACAAATAAAAATCCCTTTGGTTGATTGGTCAATCTCAATTTCCCAAAACTATTTCATCATGCCAAGATCTGTCATCTCAAACTCAGATGCAACAAGATTTCCAGTATATATCATGTCATCAACATAAAGACAGACAATCATAATACCTTGTTGATCTGTTTTGGTGTATAGAGTTGGCTCATTTTGGCTTCCTCTAAAACCACTCTTGATAAAGTAAGTATAAATTATGGTGTACCAAGATCTTGGAGCTTGCTTTAAGCCATAGAAGGATTTCTTCAACCAATACACTTTGGCTTCAAATCCAAGTGGTTGATACACATAGACTTCTTCCTCTAAGACACCATTCAAGAAGGTCGAATTGACATCCATTTGGTATACTTTCCATTTATGTTGATATTTTATGGCTAAGAGAGTCCTTAGAGTGTCCAACCTTTCTACTGGAGAAAATGTTTCACCATAATCAATGTCTGGTTGTTGTGAGAATCCTTTGGCAACAAGTCTTTCTTTGTGTTTTCCAATCTACCCCTTTGAGTTAAGTTTAGTTTTCTAAACCCACTTGACAACTATACTTGTCTTATGTCTCGGAAGACCAACAAGATCCAGTGTCTTGTTCTTCTCAATAGAGTCAATTTCTTGGTTCATGGTTTGAACCCAATGTGGCTCTTTAGCTGCCTCTTTAAAATATGTAGGTTGACATGATATTAATAAAAAAATATTGCACTGATCAATATCATCCAACTGCTGATGGATTTCTCTCAAGATTCAAGTTCACTGATTTTGAAGTTCAGAGGATGAATTTTTTCTTGAAGAAGACTTGTCTTGAGAACATTCATGGATTTTGATTGTCCATAGGGTGATTTTCAAACTCAATCCATAACTAATTTTCAAGAAATTTGACATCTCTGCTGAGACTAAGTTTCTTTGAAATCAAATTTTAGAGTATGTAGGCTTTGGATGTCTCACTGTAGCCAACAAAAATGCATTTATCACTTCGATCATCAAGTTTCTTCCTCAATTCAGAAGGTATGCGAGCAAATGCAATGCATCCAAAGGTCCTAAGATGAGCAACCTTCAGTTTTTTCCCACTCCATGCTTCTTGAGGGACCTTCATCTTGTCACTAGTGGTTGGGGATCTATTCAGGAGATAAACTGAGCATGTTATAGCTTCAGCCCAAAATAAATTGGACAAACATTTATCTCTGAGAAATATTCTTTCCATGTTCATTATAGTATGATTTTTCCTCTCAGCCACTCCATTTTACTGTGGCGTATAATTGGCTATGGTTTGCATGATTATGCCTTGTGATTTGCAGAAATTTGAAAATTTTGTTGAACAATATTCTCCTCCTCCATCTGACATGAGAATATTCACATATTTCCCACTCTGTTTTTCAGCTTCAGCCTTGAACTCCTTGAACTTTGGAAAGGTTTCAAACTTACATATGAGGAAATAGATCCATATTTTCCTGCTAAAATCATCAATAAATGTAAGAAAATAAAATCTACCACCTATTGAATTTGTTTGCATTGGTCCACATAGGTCAGTGTGAACCAGCTTAAGTGTTGTTTGGATTGAGTGGAGGACTATGGAAAGCTAGTTATCTTATGATTTCCAACATTGCAAGACTCACATGGGGGATTTTTCTCTTTGAATATAAGTAGACCTTTGACCATGGAGTGCTTCTGTAGGAGGCTTATACTCTGAAAGGGTAGATGTCCAAATCTTGCACGATGTTGGCCCTTGGTTATGGAAGGAAGCAAATAACAAGGAAAGAAAGGTAAAAAGCGAGCTTCACGAGAGACACAGTACCTGTCATTGAGTCAAAGTGAGCAAAAGAGTAGGAAAGATGGAGCGAAGTGCGGAAAAGAAAGTCATTGGATGAGAAGATCAGGGATGACAGATCAACAAGAAAGAAGGATCATGGACAACTCAACAAGAAGAGAAAGCCATCATTGGATGATTTGGAGCACCACATGATGAAGAAGGAAAGATAGGCTGGCAAAGCCTGGAAAAAGTGGGTCAATTTGACCTAGGGTTTTAGACACCTAGGGTTTTGGTATCTAGGGTTTTGGCACCTAGGTTTCGACCTAAGGCTATTGGTGAGGTATTGTAATGTATAAATAAAGGTCAATAGGACCTGGGTTGGGTTGGTCATTGAGTATTGGTATGATATTGTTGATGTAACTCTGTTGTGGAGAGAGAGGATTGTATTGTGAGATCTTCAGCTGTGTCCGAAGGTCAAGTCCTGTAGCTAGGTGCATAGGAAGGCGAGAGAAAGAGAGAGAAGAAAGAAGATCTGCTAGCTAAGAGCACAGATAAGAACTGTATGCTTTACCTTAATAAATAATAAGCATAGTTATGTGGACATATTCCTATAGAGAGGGTGAACCATGTATATTTTGTGTCATATGTGTGATTGATGCCTAGATATCTGTCATTGTTATATTGTTATATGCAGTCTTATGTTAGATCGGATCTATAGCAGCGCAGGATAGACCTAGATGATAAGTGATATATGAATGTTGTATTGTTGTTGTGATATATCCACTTGATATTCCCCTAGTTGTAGACATTTATGTCATGCAACCCCCCCTTCTTAACTACCTTGAGTGAGACTGCATTTTCTTCGTAGGTGCTGCCAAAAGGCCTAGTAGCTAGGGCTTCTTGGTGTGCTCTTGGAGTGAACCTCAGGTCTGCCCCTGTGCCAACACACACCAAATCATAGTTTCATTGGGGGTGGATGCACATTGTGCATAAGATTGGGTCAGATTTGTAGTCTTAAGGGTCAAGGGAAACATTCTATTCCTAGTCATGTGGATTTCAGAAATCAATTTTCTGTTGGGAGGGTTTTCATATATCCTACATGATGCTCCTTCAAAAATTACCTATAACCATTTTCAACTAGTTTTCCTACACTTAACATATTATGTTTCAAATCTAGAACGTGATAGACATCGTTTATGTATTTATTTACATCTTGTTTAGTGAGAATAGGTATTGTTCCTTTTCCTTGAAATTTTACTAAAGAGACATCTCCAAGTGTAATGACAGATGAAGTAGAAGAATCAATGCAAGAAAGTAAATCTATTTTTTGTTATTTGTCATGTGATTGTTGCATCCATTATCCAGAAACCAAAGTTCCTTGTGGTGTTCTTCAGTTTTGTGACATGAGAGAAACATCCCACAGTATGAAGAGTTGTAGTACATTCAAAGAAATATTATAATTGTATTGTTATATATCACTCAAGCCAACCTTTGAGATGATTTTAAGAACCTTAAAAGATTAAACAATCATATCATATCATTTTAGTTGTGCACTCAAGAAAGTGAAAAGACTAAGGATTCATATCATTGTAACTAAAATGATGGAAACACATGATCCACATAGGAATAGATATCATTGGTGTGACAATGTTGATGGTTGTTTCCATTGCAATCACACGAGGAAACAAGTATAAAAGAAATATAAATAATTGGTGTGACAATGTTGATGTATGTTTCCATTGAAATCACATGGGAAAATTAAAAGAAAAGTATTCTAAAAGAAATTGATATCATTGGTGTGGTAAATGACGGATAATAGGATGTTGGGTGGATATTCTAGTTCGGTTGTCACATTGATTATTAATGGATGATGTTTATACATTCAAAATCACTCATATGGATATTTTTTCTCTCACCCAAAAAATGAAAAAACAATAAATTGTGCAAACAATCACACACTGTCAAGGTTATAACTAACACTCCCTCTTAAACTCAACAGTTACAAACATTAGCACTGATAATGCCCAAGTGTTGTCTCTGAAAATAAAAAATGGTTTTTCCCAATAGCTTTGTAAATATGTTTGTAAGATGGTTCCATGAGCCACAAAATTGAAGAGTGATTTCACCATTCTTGACTAGCTCGCGTATGAAGTGAAAGTGAGTGTCAATGTGTTTTCTTTTCTTATGAAAAACATGGTTTTTTAATAAAGCAATTCTTGAAGTACTGTCATAGAATATAGGGGTTGGCTCCTTTTTTGTATGTGACATGTCATTTAATAGTCTTTGTAGCCACACAACTTGACAAGAAGTTGAGGTATCCTACCTTATAGCCATTTTCAACTAGTTTTCCTACACTTAACATATTATGTTTCAGATCTACAATGTGATAGAAATCATTTATGTATTTATTTACATCTTGTTTAGTGAGAATAGGTATTGTTACTTTTCCTTTAACTTTGACTAAATATTAATCTCCAAGTGTAATGTCAGATGAAGTAGAAGAATCAATGCAAGAAAGTAAATCTAAATCTTTGTTACATGTCATGTGATTGTTGCATCCATTATCTAGCAACCAGAGGTCCTTGTGGTGTTCTTCAGTTTTGTGACATGATAGAAACATCCCATCTGAGGTGTCTCCTTCATGATTTGAGACATGTGCTCTACCTGAGTGTTGATCTTCTTGCTTCTTCCTGCATTCATATTCATAGTGCCCATATTGTTTGTCGTAATAACATTGTATGCTTTCTTTTTCATTTGATCTCCTCCCTCTGCCTCTTTGAGGATGGAAATTTTGATTTGATTTGGATGGGTGTGACCTTCACTTGAGTGATGGTTTCTTGGACTTCTCCCTCTTCCTATGTGACCTCTGCCTCTTCCTCTCCCTCTGTTGAAAGAGAATTGTGTCTTTAAGGAATTGGCTATTGACTCATCTTCTAGATGTAGTCTGGTCTCATGTGACAACAAAGAACCCATGAGTTCATCTGTTGAAAAATTTGACAGATCCTTGGATTCAAGGATGGTTGTAACAACCATATCAAATTTCTTTGGAAGAATTCTGAGGACTTTCTCAACAATCCTTTGATTAGGGATGGCTTCACCAGTCAACTTGATCTGGTTTACAATTCCCACGACTTTGGTCATAAATTGATCAACATTTTCAGACATTATCATTTTTAAAGTCTCAAAATGTGTTCTCAAGGTCTACAACTTGATTGTTTTGACCTTATCATTTACCTGGTAGGTTGTACTGAGAATGTCCCATGCCTATTTTGAGGTAATAACACCTGTGAGTTTTGAGAAAATAGAATCATCCACTGAGTTTTGAATCCATAACTTGGCCTTATTCTCTCTTTTCCTATGTTATGCCTTAGCAATTCTCTTTTGATTGTTCATGGCAGATAGATCTATTGGATCTGGTTCCACATAGCCAAGATCCACTAGATCCCAACACTCATGTGCTTGTAAGAAGGTTCTCATTATAAGAGACAAAAATTCATAGTTATTTCCAAGAGTAATTGGCCCTTTTGTTGGTCCTAAATGATTAGAGGTGGCCATTTTTGTAAAAAAAAATTAGAATAGAAAACAAGGTGTTAGTATTGTTCGTGCTTTTTATCAAGGATAAAGAAACACCTTTGATATTGCTTGATGTAAGAAAATAGGTCCTCTTCATCATTCCTGCACGTAAAACTATGTCCTCAAGGGTCCAAACACACCAATGAAGTTCGAGCAGTGCCCATTTGTTTTTTAAAATTCGATCTACAGGAAATTTCTTGTTTCCTAGTATCGATCTTGCTGGATTTGACTATCCGAGCACATTATATTATAGAGTCAGATCTCTGAGTTGCATTCTTTATCGATTGTAACCATTTAATGGAAAAAAACACTCTTGATCAAGTAAGTATAAATTCTGGTGTACCAAGATCTTGGAGCTTGCTTTAATCCATACAAGGATTTCTTCAATCGATACACTTTGGTTGGCTGCTCTTTGGCTTCAAATATAGGTGGTTGATCCACATAAACCTCTTCTTCTTAGACATCATTCAATAAGGCTGACTTGACATCCATATCATATCCTTTCCATTTATGTTGAGATTTTATGGCTAAGAGAGTCCTTACAGTGTCCAACCTTTCTACTGGAGAAACATTTTCACCATAATCAATGCCTGGTTGCTGTGAGAATCCTTTTGCAAAAAGTCTTGCTTTGTGTTTTTCAATCTTCCCCTTTTCATTGATTTTATTTTTGTAAACCCACTTGACACCAATAATTGTCTTATGTCTGGGCAGATCAACAAGATCCTATGTCTTATTCTTCTCAATAGAGTCAATTTCTTGGTTCATGGCTTGAACCCAATGTGGCTCTTTAGCTGCCTCTTTAAAAGATGTAGGTTGACATGACATTAATGAAAAAATATTGCACTGATCAATATCATCCAATTGCTGATGGATTTCTCTCAACTTCAACTTCGCTGATTTTAAAGTTTAGAGGATGAATTTCTTCTTCAAGAAGACTTGTACTAAAAAATTTCATGGATTTCGATTGTCCATAGGGTGATTTTCATACTCACTCTAGAAATGATTTTCAAGAAATTTGACATCTCTGCTGAGAATGAGTTTCTTTGAAATGAGATTGTAGAGTATGGGATATGGCTGGGCGATCTTTGGTCAGACTGGACTGGCAGCCTGCTCTTGTGATTTGTCCCTTTCTGGCCTTCTATTTATGGAAGGAGACGATGTCTCATCCACCTTCCTTTCTTTCATTAATTGCTTCATTGGGATCAAAGAGGGAAGAAGTCAAATGTGAAACATGTCACTGTGATTGGTCTTTACAGCCTGACTATGGTGAATTGTGATTTTATTGACCTCTGCAGAGACATGACATGCATACATGGATTCTAACGAGGTGATTGGTGCAGGCTTAGAAGGCTACATTACATGCTTGATGACCAGGTGGAAAGATACGGTCGACGAAGTGGTGACTGGGAAGACGTGAGTGTTGGCATGTGAGAGATGAGGTGGGAAGGTGTAGGGGTGATATGGTGAGGAGAGAGGATGCGATGGAAGAGGGAGAGTGAGGACAACCATACAGGTGGAGGTGACATTGGAGACATATGGCGGGAGGTGAGAGGCGGAAGAGAAAAGGAGATATGACATGAAGCGGGAGTGAGAGACACATGGTAGGCAGGGATATAGAGAGGAAAGGTGTTACCCATGATTTTGGTCATCATGATGATGTATTGATGATGGTGTACTCAGGCTCTTCATAAGAACTTTCTCCTGAGAAAAGTTACTTTCTTCTCTTTCCAAAAATATCATTTTTGAAGAAGGTTCGCAGGCTGCTAGTATGTTTGCCTACGAGAATTCCTAATTCTCACAGGTTGCCTTAAGCCAGGGTGCGAGAAGTTTGCACTGTATTGAACTGCTAGGGTGCGAACTCTTCCTAAAGCATGGAAAAAGATGAATTCTTGATGTTTCTAGAAGGGAATCTTCTAGAAGGATGGGTTGTCATTCGAATGGTTATCCTAGTACTGGATTCCTTGATATTTTGGGATAATTCTTATCCAAGTAACTAATTCATTCTCTCCTATATATTGAGGGAATTCTCATGGAAAAGGTTAAGCAAGATTCATTGGAGAATTGGTGAAAGAATTGTGTGAAGGATTGAAGATTGAACAACAGGTTGGAGACTCTAGCAAGTCTATCAAGAGGATTTGATCTTCTTCATGCAAGGATTGAGAAAGTGTGTGTGTGGAGCCAAGAGCCATCGAAAGGAAGTTTGTGACATCAAGGCTCAGGTTGTAATCTTTACTTTCCATTAATATGATACAGTGGCATGGCCCTTTCCCATAAATCTAATTTCACTTTATTGTGTAATTCCTTGATCATACACATAGGTTAACTATTGAATATATTGTGCTATCTTCACTTTGGTTGGTTTGTGTTGTCTTGGTCTTGGCTTCACGAGAGCACCGGAGAGAAGCGGGAGCAAGAGAAACCCTAGGAAGTGATATAAAGGTATGTTACTTGTTCCTTCCTCCTAGTCAATTCAATAGTCAAAACTTAGCGAAAGAGTATTGTCCTGTCTTGTTTTGTTCTAGATCAAGGTGGATCTAGGGAGATCAGTTAGTGTATGCACCTACCGATTAGTCCAATAAAAAAATTGGCGACTCCACTGGGGAGCAATCCCATTTTCTTTGTGGCTTTTGGTGTTTTTCTGTGGCCATTTTCTCTCGTTTTAATTTTCTCCTTTCCTATCAATTTCTGAGTCTTCAGGATATCCTGATAGACCCTCTGGGTCTAGAGGCCTTTTTCATTTTTTCTTCATTTTCAAAAATTTTGATTATGTTCAGACATTCTCGCACTGTACTTCATTGCAGCCTGTGACAATAGGTAGAGTTCGCACTCTGCCTTTAGGTTTCAGTGTGAGGTTCTCGCACCCTGCTCAAGGGTCACCTGTGAGAATTAGTGATTCTCGCACTGTGTAATACTACCAGCCTGCGAACTCCTATTTTCAAAATTTTGAATTTAATTTTTTGCATTTTTAACTTCCCAGATCAGTTTAGATGCCTCATATGAGTTTCTTGGACCATTGATTGATGTCTTTCTTGTCTTCGTTTGCATGCATGAACAGTCTTAGGATTTCAAGGCTCTTCTTGTCATTTTTGTCTTGACTTTTGTTTCTTGACTTTTCTTGACACAACCATACTCTCTGATTTCAGGATCTGAGTGTGTTTGATTAGTTAAGAACCGATGATCGGCTGAAAGTTGAGGTTTCTTGGTATTTATCATTTGCTTTGTTTGAAAGTTTATTTTTCTTGTGCACTTGAAAAGACTATATTGGTTTGCTCTTTATTTTTCTTTTCATTGAAAGAGTTGATTGGGTTTGTCATTGCTTGTTCATTTGGTTTTTGATTTTCTATACTCTCGCTGTTATAGTGTGGGTCCTTTTTGAAAAGTGAACAAAAGTTTTTCTTTCAAAAAATTCTTTTCGTTTTCGAAAACATTGAAAATCAAATTATTGAGATTGTTGAAGTTGTTGAAAAATATACGATAGAGACTTGTCATTTGATGCGTGGTTTGTTGCATTTATATTTTAAGGGAAATTTTGCATTGTAGTTCAAGGTTGATCTGAAAAACTTTCTCTCTCTCCCATACATAGGATTCATTGAATGAAAAGCGATACATTTCATTCTCATCCTTGCATTTTTGGGTCAGAGTCATACAACATGAGTTTCACTTCCATTTCCTTTGAGTAAACAACAGCTCTTAATAACACTGCGTAATCATAAAATTTATCTAGTAACTCTTTTCTAGGGCTCTATTACACCAACATTTAACTAGGCTAGTGCTTTGGAGTAGGAAGAGAGATACACTCTCCAAAGGCACAAAACACACAATAGCATCTTGTGTTAGGGAGTGTTAAATTCCATTTGCAACATTCTTTCCTGGGAAACCCTTCTCACACAAGGGTCAAGCATGAGGTCGCATTGATATTGACATAGTTACTCACCCTGATTTGTTGATATTAGTGTAGAGATTGCATGTATTACGGGGATCACTTGGAGGTATACCCACAATGATGAGTGGAAGCCTTTTGAGTTGATTGCGGGCTAGATACCCTGCCCTTGTGTGTGGATCAGACTGTCGATTGTTCCCCCAGGCTTTATTGTTGTTGGTGGTGACCTTAGTGTCCTATTTTTCTAGGTTCTTACCCGAGGTGACTGTGGAGGGGAAAGTCTTCACGGTACCTGGAATTGACGTTGACCAAACTCACTCAGGCTCCTTGGAGGGTATACCCCTGATTATGTGTGGGAGCTTGCACCAGGGTGTAAGTCCGTTAAGCAGGTCGTCAGCGTAACTTTTCCACCCTAGCCCCGCCCCTTCTCATCTCGTTGTTGCGATGTTGGATTTCATCACCAACTAGTGGCTTCAAAATTAGAAGGTCTTGTTTTCTTGGTGTTGCTTCCTAGATTTTGTTTACTAGAGCGTGTTGTTTGTTTATCGAAGTTGACCATAGGATTTTCTTCGTGAAGTTTGTCACTCGTCTATAATAGCTCCTCCACGTCGTTCATGTAGAATGGAGAGTTTATCTCTAGAGCATATGGAAAGTTCTCAACCCTTGCCCACAAGCACACCTAGAGGCTCTCCTTGACAGAGTGAAGTCCCAGTCGTCACCACACCACAAGTGGAACGCACTGACTCTCTAGAACATTTTCGAATTACGAATACTCGAGAGGACTTTTGACTTAACCCTGATTCTGAGAGACATTTTATGTGAGCAGACTCTTCCGGAGACTTAATTGTTGTGTATTTCGGATCTCCGACTGGACCCTTTCCTGGTATAGAAGGCCAAGATCCTTTTTGGTATACAGGTGTTTTCCGACGCGACCTTTTTGGTCCAGGTTCACCTGTGATTTCTGAAATTAATCCTTCTATGATTTTCGAGATCTCTAATCTCGAGATAGTACCATTGACTACCGCTTATCACTTTATTGTCCCTTATTAAATGGCCCATCTTGCAACTACTTTGAGTGTTCCAATCGGTTTTACTGCAGTTAGTCTTGCTCCTATTAACACACCGTGAATGCCCAATGTCAATCCAACACTACCACCTAGATACCATGCGTTGAATGCTTCCATTCCCACTCCTGCACAAACTACAATCGGCTCTCCTAGTGGTCCTTCTTCTTCTAGGCACTTTCTTCCCGGTTTTGTACCAACACTCCCTCAATTTCCTTTTGGAGGACCTTCTTCATCTTCTACTAGAAATCCTAATCCTAGTGGTGCTATTCCATCATTCACTCCAAGTTATCAATTTTCGGATCAATTTCCGGTTGGTGGACAAGTTCCTCAAGGTAGTATAACTCAACCCCCTCTCAGTTGGCAAATGTCGATTGGAACATTGCCTTCAATTGGTACACCACCTTCACTGGGAGGGGCAACCTCACCTTATGGGAAAAACATACATTCGTCCTTGGCCCAGTATTGGAATCAGTTGATACAACATTCTTCTCAATCGACTGGGGGGCAGCAGTTTCCAACTGCGTTCGTAACACCCCCTAGCATGGGCCAACCATATCCCGGTTCGTTTAATCCCATTTGGGGGTCGAATGCTCAACCTCAAGCCTCTGTTCCAGGGTATAATCCGATGAGCTACTATCTTGTCCAACCACCACCGAATATGCCTGGATCTTCACATTATATGCATACTTCTTATGGTCCTACTAGTTTGCCGACAGGGCTTCCTCCCCAAAGCCACCAGTACCCGCAGGTGAATCGACAGTTACCCTTTCTTGCCACTTTGGATCTTCTATATTTGTCAAGGATTTTAAATGATCCTATTCGTCACTCTCCCCAATGGCCTATTATACCAGCCAAGCTTCCCTTGGACATTCCTAAATTCGATGACAAAGTGGGAGAGGACCCAAACAATCACGTTATGACTTTTCACCTATGGTGTTCATCCAACTCATTGATGGATGACTCTATTCGTTTATGTCTTTTTCAACGAACCCCTATCGGTTCCACTGGGAAGTGGTATATCAAATTGCCATGAGGTTTCTTCTTTGATTTCAATACCCTAGCTATGGATTTCCTTACACATTACCAGTTACCGATCCGTTATGACATGGAGACCGAGATTTTGACTTCCTTTAAACAGACTAAAGGCACTCATATATCTGATCACATCCATGAGTGGCGAAGGAGACGACATCTCATTAAACTTGAGATCCCCGATCAGTTACTGGCAGAATGTTTTACAAAATCATTTGTGAACAAAATCGGTAAGGACATTTCCATGGGTGGCATTGTCACGGAAGAGCAGGCTATAAGTCGTTCTCAGTATATTGACCTTGTTTATTCACAAACGAGAACTCTTTATGATTTATTGACTGAATTACCTTGTCCTAATTCTTCCAGCACTTCAACTACTCTAGATGCTTCGCATGCAGCTGATGGTGTGATTGGTATTTCACAAGCTCAATCACATGTCGCTTCAAGCACAAACCCTAAATCTGCTTCTTCTAATGTTCAAAACGCTCCATCTCCTACCACTCCCACCAGAAAAACTTCTAAGGTAAATTTCATCCAATCTACCCCAGCCGGTAAAAACAAATCTAAGAAGGGGAGAGGCAAGAATAAGGAGGGAAAAAATAATCCTCAAGCAGAGCAACCTAAAACCACCCCTGTTAACGATTGGGATAAGGGCAAACCCCGATACCCTTGCCTTATCTGTGGTGATGATCACTACACGAAGGATTGTCCATGACATGCTGAGGTCACTAAGTTCCTTCAGGGAGCCCCGAAACCCCCTGCACCGGCTGTCTTGTCCCAACCCTTCCCACTCAACAACAGGCTCAATTGGTCATTAAAGATCAACCATCCTCTTCTACTACATCATATGTTTTGATGTGTACTGGTGATTCTAAGAAGAATAATGTTGCACTCACGACTCAAGCCAAAGATTATTCTTCATCTACGGAGAAGGTTGACGATTTTCCCCCTTATTTGGTACAAGCCTCTCTGACGTCTCCACCTACCAACGGTCCTCTTCATCTTGAACGACCGAGCCTCGACACAGTTCTGCAACCCCCCCAAAAGGTGTCATTCAGAAATCGGCTTTCAATCCTCATGCTTGTGTGGCCCAGAACTACAACATTGTTGAAGATCTGGCCCAAGCACCTTCTGCGATGTCAACCCTTGAAGTCCTTCAAACTTGTCCAGCACAACGGAAGGCACTGATGAAAGCTATCGGTGGAATTGATCCAATGGATACGAATTTAATAGTCTTTGACTTGGACAATCACATTCCAAGGTTACCCCCTCAACTCGCATTCCAGATACAAGTTGTTGTCTCTAACAAGAACATTTTCCAAACTGTTATCGACGAGGGTGCCTCGGCGTGTGTCATGTCTTTTGCTTGCTGGAAAGCCATTAGCTCTCCTTCTTTGAATGAATCACAAAACACTCTTAAAGCCTTCAATGGCTCTGGTTTTAAGCCTTATGGTGTTCTTCCTTCGTTGCCTATCACTTTAGAAGGTAAGATAGTCCAAGTTGAAGTGGAAGTATTTGATGCTCCCCTTGATTATAATCTTTTGCTTGGCCGTAGCTGGATCGATTCCATGTGCGTTGTTGTGTCGACACTTTTCCATGTAGTACGTTTCCCTCATCAAGGAAAGGTTTTTACCGTCGATCAACTTGCCTTCTTCAATTCCAATACCCATACTGGCAACGTACAGTTTATTGCTAAAACCCCACTGGGTTATGAGAATGTCGGTGTAGGCCTTCTCAAGGAATCCTCATTGATGGGTACTTTCCCCATTCCACCGCCCGATGTTCCACGCCCGTCTTTTGCTTCCATCAACATGATCTCCACTTTTCCTCACGAACTTCTTGTGTCTCACGACCCTTGGATAGTCCCTAACTCTGGAGATCATCTTCATTTCGACAACAAAATGTTGTTAATTCCAGTTGAGTCTGCCTATCAGGCCATTCAATCGACAACACCTTCTACCCCCTCTCTTGATGATTTGTCTCCCGATCCTTTTCATGTTATTTTTTCAACTGACGAGATGATCATGTTCATCATGGAGGACACCCCTTGGGATGATGGGCATCATCATTCTATCCTCTTTTTGTAGCAACACACTCTTGAGAACTACAACCAGATTTCAACTCCGTCGATCGTTGTTGTCATCTCGACCGTTCACGAGACTACACACAATCTGTCTGTTGAAGGGAACTTAAGTAATATATCACCCACGATTCCCATTGACATATCCATTAAACCTGGAATCGTTGAAAATGTCCATATTGGAGCTTCGTGTTCCCCTGACAAAATAGTCACCTATACATCCCTTTTCAAAGAGTTTCATGAGATATTCACTTGGAGCTACGAAGAAATGCTGGGTATCAGCCCTGAAATTGTAATTCATGAGATTAAGACATATCCTGATGCTAAACCCATCAGGCAATGCCTTCGTCCAGTTCACCCACGTAAAGCGGCTGCTATAAAGCTCGAAGTCGAGAAACTTCTAAAATCTGGCTTTATTTATCCGGTGGCTCTCATAGACTGGGTTTCCAATCTTGTCTCGATTGACAAGAAACAAGGTACGATTCGTGTGTGTGTTGATTATAGAGATATCAATAAAGCTTGTCCAAAAGACAACTTTCCTACCCCTTTCGTCGATCAGATTGTCGACGACTGCGCCGGAAGTGAAATCTTCTCTCTCATGGATGGTTTCTTCGGCTATAATCAAATTAACATCATTCCTGGGGACCAACATAAGACTGCTTTTATTTGTCCTTGGGGTACTTTTGCCTATCAGAAACTTCCTTTCGGTCTTAAGAACGCTGGCACAACTTTTCAATGCGCTATGTCTTACACTTTTCATGATATCAAGCATATCGTTCAACCCTATTTGGACGATTTACCTGCTCATTCTATGCGCAGAGTCGATCACCCAACCCACCTCCGGGCAATTTTCGTTCGTTGTTGGTTCTACCGGATCCGTTTAAATCCTCATAAGTGCATCTTCTATGTAGAATTCGACTGTATTCTAGGTTTTATCATTTCGTGTCAAGGGATTCGGGTGGATCCTTTGAAGGTTGAGGCGATTCTTAATCTCCCTCCTCCTTCTACACTTCGTCAGTTGCAAAGTTTGTAGGGGAAAGCAAACTTTCTTCATTGTTTTATCCCAAACTATGTCGAGATTACTCGTGGATTTACGTGGCTATTAAAGAAATATTCAGAGTTCATCTGGGATACCATTGCCAACAACACTTTTGAAGCTTTGAAGTTATCCTTGACACGAGTTCCACTTCTCTTCCCCCCTGATTACAGTCGCGATTATTTCCTTTACCTTGCTACCTCAGATTACACTATTGGCATGGTTCTCGTCCAAGAGGATGATGCACACGACGAACATGCTATTTATTACTTGAGTCGGAGTCTCACACCGACTAAAATCAAGTATCAACATGTCGAAAAGCTGGCCTTGGCTATCATTCAAGCCGTCCAATGCTTCCGGCACTATATCCTCTCACGCAAGACTACGATGATTTCTCATTGCAACCCTATGCAACATACTTTGACATGTCAATTGCTAGGGGGAAAATACTCCAAATGGATTGTGATACTCCAGGAGTTTGACTTGAATTCAACCACGCCAAGTCCAAGAAATCCTTAGTTTTTGCTGAGTTGATATGCGATTTTCCCCACTCTGCAACGGAAAATGTAGCAGTTGATTCATTACCTGATGAATCTCTTTTCCTTATTAGCACTGATGATCTTTGGTATGGGGATATCATTATATATCTCCAAACCCAGAATTTTTGGCCTAGTTTGTCTAGTACTAAATGACATCGAATACGCTATCAAGCTCGTCAACACATTATCCTCGAGGATACTCTTTATCGTTGGGGGATTGACTCTATTTTTTTACGTTGTTTAACGTTCGATGAAGCCGAGAAAGATCTGAATGACTACCATTCCGAAGCATGTGGTGGTCATATGTCTGGGTATGCTACTGCCCAAAATATCTTATGCACAGGGTATTTTTGGCCTTCTTTGTTTAATGAATGCATTATTGTCGTTCAGAAATGCCATGCCTACCAGACCTACAATCAGAAAATTCGGTCCCATCCTGCTCCTCTTCATCCTGTGGTCTCATTTGGTCCCTTTGCGAAATGGGGCATTGATTTCATGACATGTCACCCTCACTCGGCCGGGGGGCATGGTTACATCAATGTAGCCGTTGATTACTTTACGAAATGGGCCGAGGCGATGCCGACATTTGACAACACTGGAAAGACTGCAACATTGTTTCTTTTTAATCACGTCATAGCTCGTTTTGGTGTTCCCCAAGCTATCGTCACTGATCACGGTAGCCAATTTAGGAATTTTATGATGTCTGAACTTACTAAAAAGTTGGGTCTTCGCCATGATAACTCAACGCCCTATTATCCACAAGCCAATGGTCAAGTTGAAGCGATTAACAAAGTTCTCATAACTATGCTTCGACGAATGATAGGGATTCATAAAACAAGTTGGCACATAATGTTGTTTTCGTCATTGTGGGTGTACCAGACATCTGTCAAGTCCACTATTGAGTTTACACCTTTTCGATTAGTCTATGGTGTGGAAGCCATTCTTCCTATACAATGCAAGATACCCTCTCTAAAGCTAGTTGTTGAACTCCTACCCAACACTTCTGCTGAAGAAGAACGTTTATTGTATCTTATGCAATTAGACGAAACTTGACATGACACCACCCTAGTAATAGAAGCCCAGAAGGAATGTGTCAAGGCCCAATATGAAAAACATGTCAAGCCTCGCATTTTCTCTGAAGGTGATCTTGTTCTTCTCTATGAACAAGATTGAGATGTGTTAGGAGCTGGGAAATTTGAACCCATGTAGCGAGGTCCTTATATCGTTCGACGAGTTTTAGAAAAAGGAGCGTATGAGTTGGTAGATTACGATGGTATCCCTTTGAGTGAACCCAGGAATGGGTTGTACTTGAAGAAGTACCATGCATAAAATCATTTGTGCACTAGTACTTGTATTTTTATTATATCATACTTCTTGTGTGTTACTATAGTTTGCTTTTGTCATTATCTGGTCTCTGCCCTTATGTGACATTGTTTTTTTATTTCCAGATGTTGGAGTCTTTGCTACCCTATATTGGATTCGCTGATGGTGCTAGCTGTAGTACTTAGAACCTTGCTTCTACTGCATGGGAAATTTATGCCCCTACAAATGAACTTGTCTCCTTACGAGGTGTGTGCCTCGACCGTGCGACCAACAACATTGCAGAGTATAGCACTGTTATGGAATTATTGGTTGATGCTATCTCGCCTGGAATTCATCATTTGGTTGTGCGACTTGATTCGCAGCTTGTAGTACTATAGTTAAGTAATGTCTACTCTATCCAAAGTCCTACTTTGTTATGGGTGTATTTGCGAATTCGCCTCTTGGAATGCTATTTTGATCACATTGAATATCAACATATTCCTAAATGTCTAAATACATTAACAGATGCATTGGCTATTTATGTATTAGACAGACATTTGAATCATTTATAAATCAATCACATCAATATTCACATAATATAAGGTAAACCGGTAGAAGTTGTCTGTATATATAACGATCAAAAGAGTTTTTTACAAAAGGTTAGTCTGAAGACCAAAATGTCAAAATCTGAAGCTCATAGCTTCTACAAAGTGACATCATGGATGACGTTCACAGTAACACATGATTGCTCGAGCAATCCTACGGAGCAGTCGACTCATGGATGATGATACTCCTACAGTATGATGCTGATCGCGTTGTGGAACCTCTTCTAGAGTCATGTCTGGAATGTCTGCAGTTAGGCCCTCTAGATTCTGTTCCACCACTTAATAATCCTCGACATACTGTGGTGCTACCGCTACCTCTCCTTTCTGTTGGATGGGAGAAGTGTCGGGAGGTCTGTAAGGTCCAACATCTGTGTTATCAACAAACGATTTTGTATTAGTTTTTGGATAAGCATATAAAACAAAAAGATTTGAATATGATAAAAATTCACAAAATATTTAAAAAGAAAAATGTGTGTACTTCTTACCAAGGTCCCCCCACTGAGCATCCTATGATAGTGCTAAATCTGGATCTCCTCAAAAATCCAAGCCGGCATAGGCATAGTCATCAACCATCAACAGCTGTGGTTGAAGCCAGTCAAAGAAAGTATCATCATACTTGATGATTGGTCCAGCCACATGCCGAGCCATAAGCTGACACCATCTCAGAATCCTAGGATCCCTGGGACCCGGTATGTTCCACTCAACCTGCAGCCTTAGTAATGGGACCCTCTCCAAGAAGAAGGACACCAACAAAGATCCGTACCCGAATTGCTTCAGTTTGCGTCGTCTGCATTTGGTCAGTTGTCTTTTTATACTGCGAAGCACAGCATCTACCCAGTTGAACACCCACAGCTTAGTACACTCAATAGCATACTGGAAGTAACTCTGTAATGCCATATGAGGAGCAGAACTCCCAGCCATCCGAGCTATGGTGAATAGGATAGTACGGAGGGTCAAATCTCATACCCCCCAAATCGCTACTTTTCCTTTCTTTCTCTCAGCCTCGGGAACACAGTGTAAACGACAGTACTCACTCATCTGTAGCCCACCACCTCTGCTACCGGTCAGGCTCACATAGTACCCCCGCCGGGACAATCTGGTCAAAAAGTAAATGTCCTCAATGTCTAAGGACAGTGTGTGGACCCCCACCTGAAATACCTATTGATCAGGGTCCCACATGCGCACTAGGTACTCTAATAGTCTGACTTGGGCCCTCATGCCCAGGATGCGAAAGTACTTCAGGAGTCCACAGTCTCTCAAAGAAGCAATAATAGGTGGATGATTTTCGGCCATTGCATTATTTTCTTCATGTTCCATTTCGTGCCATTCAAGCACCATTTTGTTGGCCAATTATCTGCATTAGGAACACAAAAATAAGTTTAGCAACCTTTTTCATGATTTAGTTATTGTTCATTGGGTAAATTTCTTAAAAAAATTTTGAGCTTTGCAGTTCTCGCAGGTGCCTTGTGTGCACAGTGCGAGAACCTCATAGGTGGCCTTAGGCTCACCTGCGAGAATGCCTCATTCTCGCAGGTCCCGTATGGCTTGCCTGTGAGAATGGCAGCGCGCGAGTAGGGCTCCATAAATCAACTTAAAAATGAATTTTTAACCAATGAAATTGCAAATTTAAACCATGAAAATGTTAAGGACAAAGAGCCTACCTTACTGTCGCAGCCAACTCGCTGAATGGTCTCTCGTAGCTCCCGCAATCTGACACCGAACTCAGAGGGTAAAGGAGGGGTTTTTTGGAGCTCAAATAGTGGAAAGGTAAATATGATGTGGTAAAAAGAGTATTTACTCCTTTTTATTTACTTTTACTATGTCATTTGGTTTTTTATGCTTATTTATATATTAAACCTAATCCCTAATATCATTTTGAGTGAACCTTTTGTAGGCGTGATGATTTTGATGATCATATACAGGGATACAAACATGATTTTCTTTGTTATCGTGTGTTTTTTATTGTTTTTATATAAAAACCTCGAGCGTAGTGTTTGTCCATTCTTGCACTTGAAAATTCATGAGAACGAGATTGAGCATACTTTTATCACTTTTTTGGGCTCAACAAGGTTATACGAAAAAAGAACCCCACTGGAGTCCTCTTTAAGCTCTTTTCAGACTCTCTAAACATGAAAAAATAGCCGAGCGACCTTGCTATTTTCACGCTCGATAAAGTATTTGAAGTAAGCGTCTGGTGAGAAATAATTTATCTCTTTTTCGGTCTCATCCAGACTATTTTACGAAAAAGGAACTGAGAGAGTTTTCCTTTAAGTGTTTTTCTAGACTCTATAATGATGAAAAACCTTCAATTTTTCTAGCTCAAGACTCGTTAAACAAACATTACCAGACCCGTAATGGGACTGAACCACTCCTTCTTAGGGTTCGTTAAAAATACTCTGAGGGACTCGTCCGAAGGATGAGCGTACATCAACAAGCATATGTTATCCTCCTCAAGCTTGTGTAAAAATAAAGAGGTACTCGCCAGAAATGGTGGGGGAAAATTTGGGAAAGGGATATGTTTTCATCTTCGTATTGATTGGCAGTAAGTGTCGCTCTTGAACATGACACCCCCTATTCATTACATTTGAAGCTGGTTTTGGAATTCCATTTTTCTCTCATTCGATTTATTACAATGTCATTCCCTGTGTTGTCTTTGTGTCCATGCTGCCAAATCATTGGTCGTGTCATTCATATGTTCAAGAGAAGTCCATCTGAAACCTATATTGAGTCGGCCATCTGCAGTTATCCATTCTCTTTGTGTCGACCTTCCCTGTGTCCAGTCCAATTCACATCATACTTTGTTTCACCTTCAAAATCTGTTACTCATTTCGTGTCATTGATGGGGGATACATGAAGGCCCTCCTGTGACGAGTTTTATCTTGTCAACTTCGGCTCATTATCCGGAATCAAGACTTAGAAATTAATTGGTACCTTGGAACTTGCATGCCTCAATGGAAGTTTTCCTTGCTTTCGATAGTGGGTTTACATCATTGACCCCTGATCAAAAGATTCCATCAGATGTTCAACTTCAACTCATTCATTCACACTCGATGGATTGTACTAGGGTACCTTGGGAGTCATTGACATCAATGGTTATTTCCCTCGCACTTGTTAACGGTTTCATCAATGACCGGTAATCAAGTGGTTTCTGCCATGTTCGACTTCAACACATGTAATCACATGGTTAGATTTGTACTTTGGGTGACAAGTTTGAAGACCCTGGACATAATCTCTTTTGTCTAGGTTGCGATGGAGTATGTATTATCTGCAACACATAGATCCACTGTGTATGTCTCGTGGCTATGTCGTCTCAATTTTAAATTTCTCGCATAGATCCATAGTGTATTGCTGGTGGCTATGCTATATTTTGACGGTGTGGATCCACAGTGTATGATTGGTGGCCATGACCCACATCTACAATTTCATCAGTCTGTGATCTGAGTATGGGAATGCCTACCTCAGAATTGGTATATATGATATTCTGCAGATGCTTTGTTGTTCGCAGGTTTCTGATTAGGCGTGCTCCTGGTTTTTGACACACACATGCAGCTTACAAAGTTTTTCGGTTGTCACTGGTTCCAACCTCATACTTTGGGGGGCATTTTTTTACCCATGATTTTGGTCATCATGATGATGTATTGATGATGGTGTACTCAGGCTCTTCATAAGAACTTTCTCCTGAGAAAAGTTACTTTCTTCTCTTTCCAGAAATATCATTTTTGAAGAAGGTTCACAGGCTGCTAGTATGTTTGCCTACGAGAATTCCTAATTCTCACATGCTACCTTAAGCCAGGGTGCAAGAAGTTCACACTGCGTTGAACTGCTAGGGTGCGAACTTTTCCTAAAGCATGGAAAAAGATGAATTCTTGATGTTTCTAGAAGGGAATCTTCTAGAAGGATGGGTTGGCATTCGAATGGTTATCCTAGTACTGGATTCCCTGATATTTTGGGATCATTCTTATCCAAGTAACTAATTCATTCTCTCCTATATATTGAGGGAATTCTCATGGAAAAGGTTAAGCAAGATTCATTGGAGAATTGGTGAAAGAATTGTGTGAAGGACTGAAGCTTGAATAACAGCTTGGAGACTCTAGCAAGTCTATCAAGAGGATTTGATCTTCTTCATGCAAGGATTGAGCAAGTGTGTGTGTGGAGCCAAGATCCATCGAAAGGAAGTTTGCAACATCAAGGCTCAGGTTGTAATCTTTACTTTCCATTAATATGATACAGTGGCATGTCCCTTTCCCATATAGCTAATCTCACTTTATTGTGTAATTCCTTGATCATACACATAGGTTAACTATTGAATATATTGTGCTATCTTCACTTTGGTTGGTTTGTGTTGTCTTGGTCTTGGCTTCATGAGAGCACCGAAGCGAAGCGGGAGCAATAGAGACCCTAGGAAGCGATATAAAGGTATGTTACTCATTCCTTCCTCCTAGTCAATTCAATAGTCAAAACTTAGAGAAAGAGTATTATCCTGTCTTGTTTTGTTCTAGATCCAGGTGGATCTAGGGAGATCAGTTAGTGTCCACACCTACCAATTAGCCTGATAACAAAATGCACTGACATGAAAATAGAGAGGATACAAGCAAGTGGAAGACAAGTGTCGATGGAAGGCGAGGGCGGTAAGTGGTCTACTCGANGGGGGGGGGGGAGGCATCTAGTGGTTTATTTTGGGGGGATGTTCGAGTTAAAAAGGAGGCGCCACATTAGTGGGGGGGGCATGCTCAGAAACAACCAACTCGGAACCCCCCATTAAAGGTAGAATGTTTGGGGGGGGGGGGTCTGATATGGATCCTGCATTGTAGATCTAAGCACGCAGATCTTGGCCACCCAAATCTACGCACCCCTTAGCACACCGCGCCTGGGAAAAAAACTTAGGATAAATGGTAAAAGTGGGTTTTTAGCCACCTATTTGCCATTTTTTCTCCATGGGGTTATTTCCTAATGGAAAAACCTCCTCCATACAAACATATGTGATAACAGGACCCAAGTTTGTTTGATGTATAATGGTATGATTTTTTATATATTGGTAGGTAAGACTATTGTAGATGGATATTACATATCATGCCATTTCTAGTGGTATGTGGAACGTCAAAAAACTCCTCACAGCTAGAGAGTTATGGCCATGTGAAGTTCGAGAACACTCGCGAGTCATCTAGAAGCCCTAAAAGGTCAAAGTAGTCAAAGTGTTTGCAAAGAAAAAATTATTTAAATAATAAAGTGAAGTGATGAGTGTACTATAAGTAAATGAGGATGCAAAAGAAATCATTTAAATAATAAAGTCAATGGATAACTCTCTAAAATAAGGAAAGTGGTTTGAGATATTTTAGAAGGTAAATAATAAACTGAAGTGATGAGTGTACTATAATTCAAAGTGAATAGAAAAGGAATTATTTAAATAATAAAGTTAATGGAAAAATTACTGAGTGGACAAGTGGTTAGAACTTGGTTAACCCTAAAATAAGGAAAGTGGGTTAAGATGGTTAGAAGGTAACCCCTTGAAGAAGCTACATGAAAGTATAAATAAGAGGCAAGACTCTCTCATTTTAATCACACTTGAATATCATTGAATATCTATTTTGTGAAAGGTTATTTGGGAAGATATTATTGATAGAGAAAAATTGCAGCAGAAAAAGTCCAACAGGAAAATTGCGGCAAAAAAAGTGCGATAGGGAAAGTGTGGTAGACAAAGTGCAGCAAAAAACATGCGAGAGAAAAATCATGACAAAAAATCCTGGAAGAAAAAGTGTGTCAAAAAAATTGCACCAAAAAAAGTGTGACAAAAAAAGCGTGGCAGAAAAATCGTGGTAGAAAAAGTGCGGCAGAAAAATCGCGACAGAAAAAGTGAGGCAGAAAAATCGCAGCAAAAAAAGTGTGGCAAAAAAATCGTGGCAACATGGTTGGGGTCTATTTACGACAGATATGGCACATCTTGCTTGGGGTATGTTTTGTGAGCTAGGGTTTATCTCTTGAGATGGTATTGGATGTTCATTATTGTTGCATATGTCAGATTTGTTGAGGGATATAGTTGGTATTTTGTTTTTGGTATTTGGCATATGGGTATTTGTCTTTTGGTTGTGATGTGTTGTTGAAGTTGTTGGTTTAGCTTGAGGCTACATAACAGTGAGGTTGTGGCACATGGTTTGATGTAAGGGTTTATGGTATTTGGTTTATGGATAGAGTGTTGAATTGTTAGATAAATTTTGATGGTTATATTGGTGTATGTCTTTGGTATATGGTTGAGGTACATGTTGGGTACATGGTTGAGACAAGTAGTTGATGCGTTGGCATACACATGAGGTGTATAGTTGATGAGTTGGAACATACAAGAGGTGTATAGTTGATGATGTTGGTACATATTGATGAGTCAAGGTTGATGTTGTTGGCATGTTTTACAGGCAGCGTATGCTTATCATTGATGGCAAATACAACAGTGATGATGGCTTGAGTACAAGTATAATGTGCCAGGCAGGCACCAGAAGTATTTTGGGAAGACGCAACAAAGAAATCTCGTGAAGACCAGAAGAGATAGTGCAGAGGTGCACACAGAGTGTAGAATATGCGTATTTATCATTGATGGCAAAGATCACGACCAACAACACAACGATGATTGCATGGCAAGATCAAAAGCTAAATTCCATTTCGGGTAGAAACAAAGACTCCATTTCGGAGTTTCGGATACCGAGAGCTGGAGGAGTCAAGGAAGCAACTCACGAAAGGAGTCCTGAAGTGACAAAATGAGAAACATAGAAATTCTTGAAATAGGCACATCAACCGGAGTTTCAGATACCAGGAGTTGGAGGAGTCAAGAGACAAGACTCTTCATCACATGAGTCCTGAAGTGCCAAAATGCGAAACGTCGAAATTCCTGAAATAGGCACATCAACCGGAGTTTCAGATTATCGGGAGTTGGAGGAGTCAAGAGAAGAGACTCTTCATCATAGGATTCTTGAAGTGCCAAAATGAGAAACACTGAAAATCCCGAAACAGGCACATCAACCGGAGTTTTGGATATCGAGAGTTGGAGGAGTCAAGAGTCGAGACTCTTCATCACATGAGTCCTAAAGTGGAAAAATCCAAAATGCTGAAATTCCCGAAATAGGCACATAAACCAGAGTTTTGTATATTGGGAGTTGGAGGAGTCAAGAGATGAGACTCTTCATCAAAGGAGTCCCGAAGTGATGAAATGCCAAATGCTGAAAAATCTTGAAACAGGCACATCAACCGGAGTTTCGGATACCAGGAGTTGGAGGAGTCAAGAGTCGAGACTCTTCATCACAGGAGTCCCGAAGTGCCGAAATGAAAAATTTCAAAAGAATTGTATGGATAAGCACTTGGTCACCACTGGTGATCACATCATCGAAGAGCTGTAGAAAAGAGCTTGATGAGACAAGCTCCATTTCGAAGGTTGGGACATGGAGAGTCAAGACCACTCATCATAGAATCCCCGAAACGCGAAATGTGAAATACGTGTTCAGAATTAGCCCCTGGTCATAACCTATGGTCACATCGATGAAGGCTCAAGGGAAGAGGTAGCACGAAGTTAATCTCCATTTCGGAGATTGCGACTTGGAGAGACAAGATGCGTCACCACAGGAATGTGGAAATGTTAAATGTCAAATTGCGAAATGGAGAAATAAGCACGAGACCCATCATTTATGATCCAACGATGCAGGGTATTCGGGAATATGATCGAAGGGATACTGTTGCTCTTCTTAGTTAATCGATCAGTCGCGATTCAGTTGTTGATGCAGTTTTTGTAGGTTCACAGTGTAACTACTAGAAACGACTGATTGTTTCTGCCAGAGAAGCTGAAAAGTCTCAAGGAATCTACCAATGGAATGAAGACTGTTCATAGAGGCGATTGACAGATGGAAGAGTGTTGAAGCTTGTAACTGCAATAGAGAGTATGAGCTTGACTGTGATATAGAAGACAAAGAGTCTCGAATGTTGGAGAGGCTAAAGAATCTCAGCATGACACCCAATGATGATGGACACATGGGTTTAATAGCTAGAGAAGCTGAAGAGTTGAAATGATGATCAGGCAGAGCACTCGACATGAAGAGCATGTAGAAGCATTGTGGATACTTGATGCACAAGGTTCATAGAGACTATAAGAATGAATAACAAAGAATAGATGAGGGCTGCAGAAGAGAGGAATTACACACAGGGAAATGGCATGCTGAGGGCAGGAGCTGAAATACAAAGAAGAGGCGTAATTCAGAGAATGAAAATAAGACACAGAGCATGAATCATAGTAGAAGAAAAGAATAGAGATGCATAGATGAGACAGTAAAATAAGGCTAAGGTGCACTTGTAGAGAAGAGAATAAGATCAGAAAGCACAAGAAGATGCAGGCAGAGAGACACTGATACAAGAGAGCAGAGCAGTGATGAGATTGGTAAGCCATTGATGAACATTATATCACTGTAAAAAGTTTCAGTAGCAAAGATTTATATTTCATTGTGGTAGGGAGGTGATAGGGAGGACTGTTGTCCTCAGAGGTTCAAGTGGGTGCTTGAACACAAAGAGTTGTAGCTTCCATTTGGTTGCAGCCAGAGAAACCAGGGTGGTAGGATGGTGTGAGGGAGAATTGTTGTTCTCAGTTATACAGGTTGGTGCCTACGTGACTGGAAGTTGGTGCTTCCATCCAGTTGGTGCTAAAACACTTAAGGTGTTTTTACTTCCTTATAGTGGGTGCTAGTACTTCCTTCTAGTGGGTGCTAGAGAAACCAGGGAGTTGGTGATTCCTTCTAGTGGGTGCTATAGAAACCAGGGAGTTGGTGATTCCTTTTAGTGGGTGCTAGAGAAACCAGGGAGTTGGTGCTTCCTTCTAGTAGGTGCTAGAGAAAACAAAGAGTTGGTGCTCTGAACAAGTTGTAGCTTGCAAAACAGAGGTTGTAGCCTCATTATGAGTTGGTGCTCATAAGTATGATAATGTACAGAATGTAAAGATTACTTATCATATAAACAAGAAGAGGTTTTTACCTTTTATGGGTTTCCTCAGGAAATATATGTCTTTGTATATTTCATATGTGTGAATGATGTTCAATGTTCTATTGCTTATTTCTCTGCATTACTGTGATTTTCATTCAGTTCTCTAGAAGGAGTTTTAAAATAAGAATAATTGTTTAAGCTCGGTAACAATTGATTCACCCCCCTCCCCCCCTCTCAGTTTTCCAACAACTGGTATCAGAGTTGGCCCCTTTTATCTAAGGGTAGATCCTAGAGCTTAAACATGTCAAGACATGAAGGAAATTAAACCAATAAGGCCCCTCTTTTCAATGGAACAAACTTTACCTTCTGGAAAGTTAGAATGAGAACCTACATAATGGATTTAGGTGCAAATGCCTGGGATCTGATAGATACTAGTCATGTAAAGCCAGTTGTACTAGCTAATAAGGATGACAAGCTATAATTTAGCTTCAATGCTAAGGCTGTTAATGTTATCTTGAGTGGGCTTGCAGAAGAAGAATTCGTAAAAGTTATGCACCTAGGAACTGCCAAAGAAATGTGGGACAAACTCATTAGTAGTTATGAAGGTAATGAGAAGGTAAAGGACGTCAAGATTCAAACCTACAGAGTACAGTTTGAACAGCTGAAGATGAAAGAAGATGAAACTATTGGAAAATACTTTCTAAGAGTTGAAGAACTGGTAAATGCAATGAAAGCACTTGGTGAAAAAATTGAGGAACCTTCTTTAGTTTAGAAAATTTTGAGATCTCTACCAGATAGGTTCAACCCAAAGGTCTCTGCTATAGAAGAACTTAATGATCTAAAAACCTTGGAGTTTGATCAACTTCTAGGAACATTGACTTCATATGAAATGAGAATAGTTAAAGATAAACCCACCTCCAGAGAAGCATCATTTAAGGCAGACAAGAATGAGGATTTTGAGCCTGATGAAATTGAAGAAAACTTTGTGAAGAGAATGAACAAGGGATCAGGAAAATACAAAGGTAAACTACCTTTCAAATGTTTCAACTGTGGTAAGATAGGTCACTTTGCAAATAAATGTCCTCACAAAAGAAAGGATCAGACATGTGATGATGAGGAGAAGCACAAACACATAAATTTCTTTAAAGAGAATAATTTTAAGAAGAAAAGTCTTTGTGTAAACAATGATGATGATCCTTTAGATGATGAAGACAATGACTCCTCTATTGAAGATAAACTAAATGAATTCATACTTATGGCCAAAGAGTATTATGATAATAAAAGCACAGGAAATTATGATAATGATGAAGAAGCTATGGTTGATATGGAAGGAGAACTTATCAGTGCACTGAAAGAGATTGACAGACTCAGAATTAAGAACAAAAAGCAAAAACAATTGTTGATACAGTTCGAGAAAGATAGTAAACAACCTGATGAAGAATTTTCCCTGCTAAAAGTGGAATTAGAAGAGGCAAAGAAAATCGAAGACATTTTGAAACAACAGTTATCAGAAAAGAAGGCAAGCTATAAAGCTCTGGAAGAAGAAGTAGTGAAAACTAGGAAAGAGTTGGAGAAGTTTCAAGCCTTGTATCACCAAAATCTGCCAAGTATTAAAGCCTCAAAGGATTAACCTCCATTCTAAATCAACAAAGAAACCCAAAGTTGAAATATGGATTGGGCTATGAAGAAGGATCAAGTAGTGATCATCCAAGTAATTCGAAACCTATCAAGTTTGTAAATTCCTCAAACATTGACAACAGTCACCCTGCAGAAACAAAGAAAGAAAATCAGCCACCAAGAAGGAATGAAAGAAAAAGTACCAGAACCGAATCTGTATATCAGAGAGATTATAGGAATGAAATAAATTGACCTCCTCAAAGAAGACAAAATTTTTCCAGGGACCAACGTTTTTTTCATGGATATTGTTTCTTTTGTTCTAACTTTGGTCATAATGTTGTAAACTGTTCTTTAAAATTAAATTATGAGAAATCAAGACATTCAAGGTATAGATATCTGCCACAACAAAGAATGATACAACCAAGTAACAAACCACCACAGACTACAAATCACTTGATGGATGGGAAAAGGACACAGGTTAAGAATAACAATTGTTATGATCCTTTATTCGACGAACCAGAATGTTACATCTGTCATAACTATGGACATAAATTTGTTGACTATCGCTTAAGGAACTATGATCCAGATTTGAATTCCCCTGCTGAAAATGTCAAGGTTTGGAAGAAGAAAGAAAGTGGCAAGTGTGGATTAGTGTTGTCAGCTCAAAGACAAACGAACCCTTGGTATATAGACAGTGGATGCTCCAAACATATGATGGGAGACAAAGGTAAGATTCTATCTCTAAGTGAAAGAAAATCAGGAAATGTAACCTTTGGAAATGATGCTCGAGGTAAACTAAAGGGTAAAGGGATGGTGATTTTAAGTAATGGAAAAGGAAAAGCCCAAGATGTTCTTCTTTTAGATGAGCTAAAACATAATATGCTCAGTGTAAGTCAAGTGTGTGACAGAGGATGTGAAGTGGTGTTCACATCCAAGGACTGTAAGATAAAGTCTGTAAACTCAGGACAAGTGGTGGCCAAAGAAATAAGGACAGAAAATAATGTATATGTGCTGAAAGAAGATAGAGAAGAGTCTCATCTAAGAAAACATGATGAAAGCTAGTTATGGCATAGGAGACTTGGACACCTAAACTTTGACCACCTAATCAAGCTCAAAAATCTTGAGGCAGTAAAAGATCTTATGAGAATATGAAAGCCCCAAGATTCTATGTGTAAACCCTACCAAGTAGGAAAGATAACCAGGACACAGTTTAAGTCCAAGAGCTCTACTTCAACAGAGAAACCACTCCAACTAGTTCATATGGATTTATGTGGACCATCAAGATAGGAAGGCACATGGAAAGAAAACTACTTCATGCTAATTATTGATGATTACTCCAGAATTACTTGGGTTGCCTTTCTCAAGGAAAAAGTTGAAGCATTTGAGAAGTTTAAAAAATTTAAGGCTTTAACTGAGAATCAAATAGGAAAGAGCTTAAAGGCAGTAAGATCAAACAAAGGAGGAGAGTTTATGTCAAATGATTTCAAGGAAGTCTGTGATAAGCATGGGATCAAGAGAGAATACACAATCCCAAGAACTCCACAACAAAATGGAGTAGTTGAGAGGCAAAACAGAATAGCATAGAAAATGGCCAGGTCAATGATGAATGAGAAGAACATTGTTCAAACCTACTGGGTAGAAGCAATACACACAGCAGTCCATGTTCTTAACAAATCCCACCTCAGACCACAAAGTGACAAGACACCTTATGAACTGTGGTATGGGAGTCTTGCTTCAATCAAACACTTCAAATTCTTTGGGAGTAAATGTTGCATAAAGAATAATGATGAGAACCTTGGAATATATGATGACATGGATGATGAAGGCATATTCTTAGGGTATGCTACAAACAATAAAGGATATAGATGCCATAATAAGAGGCTGCATAAAAGGGTTGACTATATTGACGTAAAAATTGATGAAGGAATCCTAGCAAGAGAAGTGTACAATAATGAGTCTTCTATAGAGGACACAACTGAAGCTGAAGATGAACAGGTCCAAGAATCAAAAAATGAAGACTCTGAATCAGATGAAGACATAGATACTCAGATAGACTCAAATCAACAGACAACTTCAAATTCCTCCTCCAGAATCACTCAAAATAATCATCCTGCAAGTCAGATAATTGGTGAAAAAGACAAAGGTGTACAAACTAGGAGAAAGATAATAAAAAAAATGAACAATCACATATAGCTTTCATATCCATGCTGGAACCCAAGAATTTTAATGAAGCTAGAAAAGATGACCATTGGGTTAAAGCAATGAATGAACTTGATCAGATTGAGAAAAACAATACATGGGAGATGGTTCATAGACCCGAAGGTAAAAATATCATTGGTTCCAAATGGATCTTTAAGAATAAGTTGAATGAGCAGGGACAAGTTGTCAGGAACAAAGAAAGATTGGTCTATAAAGGCTACGCTCAAATAGAAGGACTAGATTTTGATGAAACATTTTTTCCCGTAGCAAGATTAGAAGCTATCAAAATATTTCTTGCATATGCTTGTCATAAAAGGTTTAAAGTCTATCAAATGGATTTCAAGTCATATTTTCTAAATGATGATTTAAATGAAGAAGTCTATATGGAACAACCAGAGGGTTTCGAACTGTCTGATAACCCTGACTTAGTATGCAAGCTAAAGAAATGTTTATATGGATTAAAACAAGCCCGTTGTGCCTGGTATCACAGACTAGATACATATCTCAAAGACAAAGGGTTCAAGAGAGGAACAATTGACAACAATCTATATATCAAAATAGAGGATAATGATTTTCTCATTGTGTTTCTCTATGTAGATGAAATCATCTTCGGATGTAATAAGGATTCATTGGTACAATCGTTTGCTTCTGCCATGGAGTCTGAGTTTGAAATGTCTATGATTGGTGAATTGTCATTTTTTCTTGGTCTGCAAATTACTCAGAGGTCTAAAGGGATGTTCATTTCTCAAGAAAAATATCTAAGGATGATCACATCGAAAGATCAGAAGCTAAATTCCATTTCAGGTAGAAACAAAGACTCCAATTCGGAGTTTCAGATATCGGGAGCTGGAGGAGTCAAGGAAGCAACTCACGACAGTAGTCCTGAAGTGTCAAAATGAGAAACACCGAAATTTTTGAAACAGGCACATCAAACGGAGTTTCGGATACTGGAAGTTGGAGGAGTCAAGAGACGAGACTCTTCATCATAGGAGGCCCGAAGTGATGAAATGAAAAATGCTGAAATTCTCGAAACAAGCACATCAATCGGAGTTTCGGATACCGTGAGTTGGAGGAGTCAAGAGATGAGACTCTTCATCACAGGAATCCCGAAGTGACGAAATGAGAAATGTCGAAAATCCCAAAACAGGCACATCAACCGGAGTTTCGGATACTGGGAGTTGGAGGAGTCAATATTCGAGACTCTTCATCACAGGAGTCCTGAAGTGCCAAAATGAAAAACACCGAAATTCACAAAATAGGCACATCAACCGGAGTTTCAGATACTGGGAGTTGGAGGAGTCAAGAGATGAGACTCTTCATCACAGGAGACTCAAAGTGCCGAAATGTGAAGCGCCGAAAATCCCAAAATAGGCACATCAACTGGATTTTTGGATACCGGGAGTTGGAGGAGTCAAGAGTTGAAACTTTTCATCACAAGAGTCTCGAAGTGCCAAAATGTGAAATTGCGAAAGCGTTGTATGGATAAGTGCTTGGTCACCGTCGGTGATCACATTGTCGAACAACTTTAGAAAAGAGTTCGAAGAGACAAGCTCCATTTTGGAGGTTGGGACATGGAGAGTCGAGACGACTCATCACAGAATCCCCAAAACACGAAATGTGAAATACATGTTCAGAATTGGCCCCTGGTCATAAATTATGGTCACATTGACGTAGGCTTAAGGGAAGAGGTAGCACGAAGCTAATCTCCATTTTAGAGATCGCGACTTGGAGAGACGAAATGCCTCACCACAGGAATGTCAAAATGCTGAAATGTTGAATTGGAAATGATGAAATAAGCACGAGACCCATCATTTATGATCCAATGGTGCAGGGTATTTAGGAATATGATCAAAGGGATATTGTTTCTCTTCTCAGTTAATTGATCAGTGGCAATTCAGTTGCTGATGCAGTTTTTGGAGGTTCACAGTGTAACTGCTAGAAACAACTGATTGTTTCTGCCAGAGAAGATGAAGAGTCTCAAGGAATCTGCCAATGGAATGAACACTGTTCATAGAGCTGATTGATATATGGAAGATCATTGAAGCCTATAACTGCAACAGAGAGGATGAGATCGATTATGATAGAGAAGACAAAGAGTCTTGACTGTTGAAGAGGCGAAGGAATCTCAGCATAACACCCAGTGATGATGGACACATGGGTTTAACAACTAGAGAAGATGAAGAGTTGAAATGATGATCAGGCAGAGCACTCGACATGAAGAGAATGCAGAAGAATTGTGGATACTTGATGCACAAGGTGCAAAGAGACTATAAAAATGCAGAACAAAGAAGAGTTTAGGGTTGTTGAAGAGAGGAATTACACACGGGGAAATGGCATGCTATGGGCAGGAGCTGAAATACAAAGAAGAGGCGTAATTGAGAGAATGAAAATAAGATGCAGAGCATAAAGCACGATAGAAGCACAAAACAAAGATGCATATATGAGATAGTAAAAGAAGGCTGAGGTGCACTTGTAGAGAAGAGAAGAAGATCAGAAAGCACAAGAAGATGCAGGCAGAGAGACACTGATACAAGAGAGAAGAGCAGTGTAGCAGAACAGTGATTAGATTGGTAAGCCATTGATGAACATTATAGTACTGTAAAAAGTTTCAATAACAAATATTTATATTTTAGGGTGGTAGGGAGCTGCTAGGGAGGACTGCTATCCTCATAGGTTCAAGTGGGTGCTTGAACATAGGGAGTTGTAGCTTCCATCTGGTTGCAGCCAGAGAAACCAAGGTAGCAATGTGGTGTGTTGGCGACGAAAGTCACCCCTGGATTGCAACAAGAGCAGAGCCCGATGCCCATAAGTTTATGTCACGATTTGTTTAATGGGGTGATCGAATGGAAGTTAACTCAAAATGATGTGGTTCTAACTCCAAAACTAGGCTAGGCATGCATGGGCAAGTGAGGTCTTAGATAACTTCAGACAGTGAGTTGTAGTAAGGGTGAGTAGGGGGAAGACTTGTATCAGAGAGATACAAAGGTCTATCATAAACATTAGGTTTCTAATAGACTGTAGGGGAAGACATCTAAATGCAAGATCTTCTTACGTTCAAACGCAGAAAACTAGAGATACAATGATGCCACAATAAATCCTTTATCATAACATAATTGCATAAATTCATGCAAATCCGTCGATCACGAACTCTCTCAGTATGAGATGAAAATTAGATGGAGTAAGAAAGACTATCTGTCATAAAACAAGAAATCTCACATACAGATGCATAATCAGAAAACTGGAATTTATGTTAAAACTTTACAATCGGGAGCTTCGCTCTACCATCGATGGATTACAAAATACAAAGACTGAGTCTATATACTCAGGAAAATTCACCTCATAGAGGCGTGCCTAGTCACCCAAGGCTTTGTGTCCCTTTAGTTAAACTCATATTGATATCTTTCTTCAAGTACCACCTTAACTACGCATGGCTCCCGCAAGGAGGGTAGCTGAGACATTAAGTGTTGAGCTAGCGTGTGCAGACTTCTCTGTCTAGTCAAGGACTTTGGCATGGTTTCTTTGGAAAAATCGGTACATAGGACCTCTTTGAGCAGACCACTTTCCAGACCCTCCATTCCTCACACTTAATGAATGAAAGGAGGTTTCAACCACCCGTCCTCATCTTCATTTATTCTAAGCGAAAACCAGGATCGAGGTCACATCAGATGGTGCATGGAGATCACAATGATCCTTTCGACGACTAGACTCGACGCCTTTGGCCCCTTTTTTCACAGCTCTTTTATTTCTGAAGTGACCACGGGCTGTGACCTTGTGCTTATTCTCAAAGGTGCTTTTGACATTCATGAATAGGAAGGGGATGATCCCTACATCTTGAAATCATGATGAGCGAAACATCGAGACGGCTTAATCTGGTGCAATGCGTCCCTCTAGATCTGATGGCTCTGAACTCTCCCGACGATGCTATGGGCCCGGGTCCTAGACATTCTCAATGCCTCGTGCATCGGGAATATGACGGAGCTTCTCCTTGCGCCTTGGAATAATGATGGGTGAAACGCAGAGATGGCTCAATTAGCTGCCAGGTGCCCCCTTTGGATGGATGACTGAGAATGCTCCGTGATACCGCGGGCCTGACTTTCGGCACTTTCGGGGTTTCGTGATATAGGACAACATGGAACCTTCACCCCTTGAAGTCTCGAATGTCGAAACACCGATGCGACTAGACCTCGCGCCACGTGTCCTTTGGATGGACGGTTGCTATCTTTTCCTGCACATAATATGGGCGCTATCCATTGTGCTAACCTCGGCGTAACTTCACTAACCGTGATTTCCCACCAACTGTTGATCTATTCCTTTGGATGAATTCTGACCATTGAAATCAGGCTGCTCACTCGCTTGATTTAATCCCCGAAGTGGGCTTCTTTTGCGCTGTGCTCGAGCGCTTCTCGTGCCACTTGTGGACCTGAACGCCCTCGTGCCTCGGATGAGAAATGTTACTAACATTAAGCTCCATGTTGGATAGATTCGTCCCTGTGATTCTCTAAGGACTCATTTTGCAGTTTCAGTGCCTTGCTGTTGGGCTATGGAGTCATCTATTAAGCTGAAAAATTAAAATAAACAAGGAACCAAAAGGACAATATTTACAAACAAAGGAGCCATCGAAGGCTCAGACAAAACATTTCTTCAGAAAAGGCCCATTTACTGGGCTGTTGAAAAGTTCTTCACCCTCCAAATCCTACAGCCGATATGTGTTATTTGAGAAAACCTCAGATATTTTGAAAGGCCCGATCAACAGGGCTTCAAATTTGTCATTTTTTCCCTTATCTTGTCTAGGAGCATCCCATTTCAGCACCAGATCTCCTATCTGAAACCCCTCCCTTTTGGCCTTCTGATCGAATAGATACTTGGTCATCTTCTGATGGTCCTGAATTCTGATCATTACCTACTCTCTGGCCTGCTAGACTTCTAAAAGTTGATGAATCCTTCTTATCATGTCATTGGGATCTTCTTGACAATCCTGGAAGAATTTCGCTACGGGAATAGCCAGCTAAGACGGGAGGACAGCTTCTTCTCCATAAAATAACTAGAAAGGGGAGATGCCTATAGATCTCTTTGTGGTCACCCGATCGACCCATAGAGTGAATTTCAGTTTCAAATTCCAAGCCCTTTTGTTGTCCTCCAATAATCTTTTGATAATCCTTATCAGACTTTTGTTGGAGGATTCGGCTAAACCATTGCCTTGGGGATAGTATGGGGTGGATTGAATCAGTTTGATCCTGAATTGTTCACAGAACTTGACTAATGGATCAGCCTTGAAAGAGGTTGCATTATCCGTAACAATTTTCCTTGGGAAGCTGAACCTTACGATAAGGTCTTCCAGGAACCCAATGATCACCTTATGGGAATCACTCCTAGTGGGGATAGCTTCAATCCACTTAGTAAATAAATCTGTGGCAGTCAGGATCCATCTGTGTTGCCCAATGGAAGCAGGGTGGATTTATCCAATAAAATCTAGGCCCCATTGCTGGAAAGGTCCTGAAACAACTACAGGCTGTAAAGGCAGAGACTTGAGTTGTTTCTTTCCTGAAAATCTTTGGCATGGGATATAGGCTCTAACTCCTCTATGGACATCAGCGAACAAGGTGGGCTAGTAGTACCCAACTATGAGAATTTTGTGGGCTTTGGTCTTCCAGGAATGGTGCCCTCCACATAGGCCGCTGTGAAATTTGACCATGATCCTGTCGGCCTCTTATGGATCCATGCATTTTAAAAGCACTCCCAGGGGGTCTTTCCAGTATAAAATTTGATCGATAAGGCAGTACCTGACTGCCTTGAGCTTCAGAGCTCTTACTTTGTTTCTTTGTAGGCCATCTGGGGGCTGCAACTCCTGCAGAAAATATATGACATCCTTATACCAAGGACATCGAGCCAACAAGGGTTATGTTTGAGGTCCTACGTCAGGCAACTAATTCTACTGATTTTCTGATTGTCCATTGACGAAATCCACCCCCAAATCTTTGCAATTATCTTCAGCCAATAGCCTGGCTAAGCCTTGACCCTTGATCAACCTGGTAGGCCTTATTTCCAAGTCAAATTCTAGGATCTTGGCTATCCATTTACTTCTCTTCCTGTCAATGTCGGGCTAGATAAGGATGTCCTTCACAGAGGCTGAAGGAACGTATGCAGTCACTTTTGAGTGCAGGACATAGACTCTGAAAGCTTTGAGACCTTTAACTAAGGCATAGGCTTGTTTCTCCATGATTTCATACCTGACCTCTAGATCTCTTAATGCCTTGCTAAAGAAGGCAATGGGCTGCTCCCACCCTTCCTCATTTTTTTGCAACAAGACCGTTGCCACTGTATCAAAAGAAGCGAAAGAGAAGATTAGGAAATCTTTGGAATAGTCAGGACTGATCAACACAGGTGCCTCAGTCAATGCCCTTTTTATTTGGAAAAAGGACTCCCTGGGTTCAACAATCCATTTCACTTCATTTCCCTTCTTGAGCATAGCTGTGATGTGTTTCACCATCTCAGCAAAATTCGAGACGAATCTCCTCAGAAAATTAATCTTCCCCAAAAATCCCTGAACTTCCTTCTTAGACCTGTGAAGCGACATGGTCTGAATTGCCTCCACTCTGATAGGATCAATCCTCACTCCTTCTGCTGATACTATATAGCCTAATAGCCTCCCCTCCTCCATAGCAAACAAATATTTTTTGGGATTTAGGGAAAGGCCAAACCTCCGGCACTTCGAAAAAACCTTTCTTAGGTGACAACAGTGCTCCTCGTCAGACCTAGAGAAAATTGTTATGTCATCCAAATAGATCACCACAAACCTATCTTTATCCCTGATGAAGGCTATGTCCATGGCTCGCTGAAATGTCGCTCCTGCGTTCATCAGTCCACATGGAATTTTGGCATACATGAATGTGCCGCAAGGAGTGGTGAAGGTTGTTTTTTCTCTGTCTTCAGGCATGACCGATATTTGATTATAACCAGAAAAATCATCAATCATGGAAATCCTAGATGCACTGGTTACCCTCTGCAATATGTGTTCCATGTTGGGCAGGGGATAATTGTCTTTCTTTGAGCTCCTGTTCAGGTTCCTGAAATCGACACAAAGCCTGATTTCTCCACTTTTCTTCCTTACCGGAACCAAATTGGCCACCCATTCGGAATATCTCAAGGGCACGATGATCTGGGCTTCTAACAACTTCTTCACTTCTTTCTCCATGACAGGCAGCAACATGGGATTTATCTGCCTTAGCTTCTACCTGAATGGATTAGCCCCTTCCTTCAGTGGGATCTTGTGTTCAATGATGGATGTGTCATACGTCTTGAGGTCTTCGTAGGTCCAAGCAAACACATCTACAAATTCTCTCAGCAACTCAGTATATTTGGCCCTCTATTTGTAGTTAAACTCCTTGACATCTTGACAGATTTAGGCTCCTCTGGTGTGCCAATGTTGCACTCGGCTGTATCGGCATCTTCACCTGAAACCCTACCCTTTACTGCCACATCATTCCCATCGAACAATATTTCTAAAGGAATTAGTCCCCTCAGAATGTGATTGCTGGGTAGATGAATGATCTGGTGGTTAGCAATTTTATTTAAAAACACCTCAGGGTGAGGGTCATCTTCTGTGTCAGGATCCTGATCAATGTGCAATGCAGAAAAATCATCAACAGATTGGAGAAATTTTTCGATTTCCAGATCATCTTCGAATACCTTCCAATGCTTGACATTGTCCGGTACAGAGGGCCTATATTTTATTTCAACATCAGATTTGACCATAGGAGACAGAGGAACTCTGAGAAAACTAGCTGAGACAACTAAAGAATCGGCGGAAGTATTTCCCCCCATCAGAATGAAAGAAATGTTGAAGGCCAAAAAGAAAATATCAATCAGGTCCCACACCTCGTTTCTGTAATTTATGAGCCAGGGATTATTAGCACGGTAGGCACTTCTAACTTGCTAGATAATCAACTCAACATTTTTGAATATTGCTATTTCTTTAATTCCCATTTATTTTGCAGCCCTCATACCTAGAACAAGAGCTTCATACTCTGTCACATTGTTGGTGGTTTCAAATTCTAGCCTATATGACAGGGAAATGGTTTCTTGAGAAGGTGACACAAAAAACACCCCAGCACCAGCACCTTCCCTGTAACAGGCTCCATCAAAAAACATTTTCCAGATGGTGGTGATGGAGGGAGGAGATTGATGAGGAGTGGTGGGCTTCTTTCTGATCTTAAGAGGATGCTCGGGAGCATGAGTGAGTTGCAGTAAACTGGAACCTAAATCAGTGTCCAAGGCAAAAATGGGATAATTGGTGGGATTGGCTTCATCACTGATTATATAGGCCAATTGGGCTTCTCTGTATAGCCTCCTATGTTCCCCTCCAAACACTGGGATAGTGGCATATGTGAGGTCCATATGCAAAGATCCCCCCATTATTTTTATCCAAGATCTTGATAACAACATACCGAACTTGGGGGGGACATCAGCTACTACAATATCCATGACCACACTTTTCATGGGCAACTGAAACAAGGTCACAACCAGGTCTTTGATAACCCCGAGACATTGAACTTTCCTGGATTCAAAGGAATAGAGGTCATGAAAGGCTCGGGTGACATCCAGACCTAATTCTTCCATGACAGTTTTGGGCATGAGGTTGTGAGAAGCCCCTGAATCCATCAAGCAGTTGTGCAGTACCTTATCATGTATGTTCAAGGAAGTGTAGAAGGGAGGGGATGAGTCATTCCTGTCTTCTATCATAGGACCTAAGATAACTGCAGGATTTTCATCTTGCAAATTGATGGAGTCCATGGGAAGGCATGAGACCTCAGACTGTAAAATCTCAGAGAAGCGTTTCTTGAACCCTTCATGTTTAATTAATTTGGTTAGGGGCACAGGGATCCTAATCTTTTGGATTTCATGCTCGAAATTAAAAGAATATGTGAGCTTCGGAATTTCTCTTATTTTAGGAACATGAATCTAGACTATGGGAGATATGGGTCGAGGCTTCTTACCTCTATGACTTTTTTCTACTTCATTAGTAGTTTTCTCCGTTCTAGTGGACTGCTCAGGGACATCAGGTGCTATTGTCTTTTTCTTAGACCTCAGATCATATCTACCTTGGCCACCACTAGTCTTATCTCCCTTGCTCAGTTCATTTAGCTGAATGTCCATGAGAGACTCCTCGTATGATGATTGAGTAAGATGAGGAAAAGGAGGAGTGTCTCCGAAGTAATGGATTTCAGGATCAAGCTCATTTGTTTCCCCTTCTTCCCCTTCGGCCACAAAATTGTTTTGGAAAGGGGCCTGAATTTTCTGGTCTTCTCTGTCTCTTCCCCTCTCTCTTTGCGCAGTCGGGGGAGTGATATTGTTTGGCCTCCTGAAACCTCCTTTGTTTTCATCATTTTGAGGGCCCTTATATGCCTGCCTCCCCTCCACCTTCATCCTCTCCATCTCAGTAGATAGAGACTTCACCATCCTGGTCAGCTCATCCACTTGAGGGTGGGGCACCGATGGGCCAAAAGTTGAGGTTTCTAATCTTCCCTTTCTTCTGTCTGTGTCGGCCTTGTTCCTCAGTCTATCAGCTACTAACACATTAGATTCCACCTCTATGGCTGCATCTTTCATTTTAGCTAAGGAGGTGGCTCTTCTTTCTCTCAATAAAAGACAGAAATCGGGGCCAAACGCACTAGCATAAGAAATCTTGGCTGAGGCTTCTGAAGGCTTTATTTTGGCAAGGATTTTGCTATACATCTTATTGAATCTTTTGGAGAAGTCAGAGACAGACTCTCCTTATATCTTCTTTAAAGACCCGAACTCTGTCATGTAATACATGAAATCTTTCCTATCGTCCCACTGTCTCAGGAAAGCACTATCCAGAGCTTTGATCCCAGCAACAGATCCGTGGGCCAATCCTCTAAACCATTTCCTGACCTCACCATCCAAGCTCTGGACGAAGACCCTCATCCAGACATCTTCATTTTCAATGTTCAGGTTGTCTGCATAACTGTAGAAAGAAGCCAGATGCTCTTTAGCAGTTACATCCCCTTCCCTAGTGAACTTGGGCATGTATTTCATGTAATCTCCAGCAGGGAGAGGATTCCTAGGATGAGGCAGGATTAAGGGAGAATATCTGGCAGTGACTATGGTGTCCATTGTATTTAGAGGGGGATTAACACCAGCCATAGGAATATTAGGTGGAGGAGAACTTGGAGGAGAAGGAGTTCACGAAGGGGCTCCTAGGAATGAGTCTCGAAGTGGAATGGGAAACAGAAGGGGATTTAAGGAGAAGGCTAATGGGCTTAAGTCAGCAAGTTCTCCTCTTTGTGCAGGAGTGGTAAAGATGGGAGTGGGAAAATATTATATGGTCCTGGGTCTACGCTAAGGTACAACTTCAAAGGAGAGTGGAGTGACAAGGATTTCTCCCTCCAATCCTAGACTAGGAGGGGAAAACTCAGCAGGAACACTCCCGAAATTCAGGAAATGGGAAACCTCTGAAGGAGGTCTATTAAGAAACTAAGGAAGAGAAAATGGAGTTCCTACAAAAGAGGATGGTGGATTACTTGGTTCGGCGGTGGAAGCTTCTTCTTCAAGGGCCTTTCCTTTTCTTAGAACCACATTCGGATCAGCTTCAGGCGTAGCTAGAGGCAGCTGTGGATGAGACCGCATGTGTCTACCTATGAAAGACACAATTAACACGGCAGGTGCACCACAGTGGAGTCATCACAATCGAGTCACCAGGTGCATAGTAGCAATATTTAAAGGCTCTGATACCTAATGCACCTTCATAATCAGAGGCTCAATGTCATTCAATCCCGGGGAAAATTTTCAACTTCCTCCCTAGCAACGGAGCCAGAAATGTTGGCGACGGAAGTCACCCCTGGATTGCAACAAGAGCACAGCTTGACGCCCATCATTTTATGTCATGATTTATTTAATGGGGTGATCGAATGGAATTTAACTCAAAACGATGTGGTTCTAACTCTGAAACTAGGCTAGGCATGCATGGGCAAGTGAGGGCTTAGATAACTTCAGACAGTGAGTTGTAGTAAGGGTGAGTAGGGGGAAGACTCGTATTAGAGAGATGCAAAGGTCTGTCATAAACATCAGGTTTCTAACAGACTGTAGGGGAAGACATCTAAATGCAAGATCTTCTTATGTTCAAACGTAGAAAACTAGAGATACAATGATGCCACAATAAATCCTTTATCATAACATAATTGCATAAATTCGTGCAAATCCGTCGATCATGAACTCTCTCAGTATGAGATGAAAATTAGATGGAGTAAGAAATACTGTCTGTCATAAAACAAGAAATCTCACATACAGATTCATAATCAGAAAACTGGAATTTTTGTTAAAACTTTACAATCGGGAGCTTTGCTCTACCATCGATGGATTACAAAATACAAAGATTGAGTCTATATACTCATGAAAATTCACCTCACAGAGGTGTGCCCAGTCACCCAAGGCTTTGTGTCCCTTCAGTCAAACTCGTACTGATATCTTTATTCAAGCACCACCTTAACTGCGCATGGCTCCCTTAAGGAGGGTAGCTGAGCCATTAAGTGTTGAGCTAGCATGTGCAGACTTCTTTGTCTAGTCGAGGACTTTGGCATGGTTTCTTTGGAAAACTCAGTACGTAGGACCTCTTCGAGCAGACCGCTTTCCAGACCCTCCATTCCTCACACTTAATTAATGAAAGGAGGTTTCAACCACCCATCCTCATCTTCATTTTTTCTAAGAGAAAACCAAGATCAAGTTCGCATCAGATGGCACATGGAGATCAGGATGATCCTTTCAGCGACTAGACTCGATGCCTTTGGCCCCTTTTTGCACAACTCTTTTATTTCTGAAGTGACCACGGGCTGTGACCTTGTGCTTATTCTCAAAGGTGCTTTCGGCATTCATGAATAGGAAGGGTTTGATCCCTGCGTCTTGAAGTTGCGATGAGTGAAACACCGAGATGGCTTAATCTAGCGCCACGCATCCCTCTAGATCTGATGGCTCTGAACTCTCCCGACGATGCTGTGGGCTCGGGTCCTGGACATTCCCGGTGCCTCACGCATCAGGAATATGATGGAGCTGCTCCTTGCACCTTAGAATCGCGATGGGCGAAACGCTGAGATGGATCAATTGGCCGCCAGGTGTCCCCTTTGGATGGACGGATGAGAATGCTCTGTGATACTGCGAGCCCAAATTTCGGTGCTTTTGGGGTTTCACGATATAGGATAACATGGAACCTTCACCCCTTGAACTCTCGAATGTCGAAATGCTGGCATGACTAGACCTCGCGCCACATGTCCTTTGGATGGACGGCTTCTATCTTTCCCTGCACATAATATGGGTGCTATCCATTGCGCTAACCTCGGTGCAACTTCGCTAACCGCGATTTCCCGCCAACTGTTGATCTATTCCTTTGGATGAATCCTGACCGTTGAAATCAGGATGCTCGCTCGCTTGATTTAATCCCCGAAGTGGGTGTCTTCTGCGCTACACTCGGGCGCTTCTCACGCCACTTGTAGACCTGAACGCCCTCGTGCCTCGGATGAGAAATGTTACTAACATGGTGCAAGGGAGACCTATTGTTCTCAGTTATACAAATTGTTGCCTGTGTGACTGGAAGTTGGTGCATCCATCCAGTTGGTGTTGGAACACTTAGGGAGTTTTTACTTCCTTCTAGTGGGTATTAGAGAAACCAGGGAGTTGGTGCTTCCTTCTAGTGGGTGGTAGAGAAACCATGGAGTTGGTGCTTCCTTCTAGTAGGTGCTAGAGAAAACAAAGAGTTGGTGCTCTTAGCAAGTTTCATCTTTCAAAACAGAGGTTGTATCCTCATTATGCGTTGGTGCTCATAATTATGATAATGTACAGGATGTAAAGATTACTTATCATATAAAGAAGAAGAGGTTTTTACCCTTTATGGGTTTCCTCGGGAAATATATGTCTTTGTATATTTCATATGTGTGAATGATGTTGAATGTTCTATTGCTTATTTCCTTGCATTATTGTGATTGTCATTCAGTGCTCTGCAAAGAGTTTTAAAATAAGCATAATTGTTTAAGATCGGTAACAATTGATTCACCCCCCCCCCCCCTCTCAATTGTCCAACAGATGCATGGTTGATGCATGGTACATGTCGGTTCATATTATTGGTACAGGTTGTTTGGTCCAAGTTGATTTGTACAGGTTGTTACAGGTTATTGGTACAGGTTGACATTGACATGTTGATAGTGGTAGTGGTTGATTCAGTGACAGTGAAAAGTTGTCTACATTTGGCGTTTATATTTCATGGCTATTCAACGGGGCAAGGATGGGTGGTTGTAGCCACCTTCCAGTTGTAGTTAAAGAACTTAGGGGGTTGTAGCCTCCTTCTGGTTGTAGCCAGAGAATTGGGGAGTTGGAGCTTCCCTAAGGTTGTAGCCTGAGAAACTAGGGGGTTGGAGCCTCCTTCCAGTTGCAGCTGGAAAACAAAGGAAGTTGGTGCTTTCAATGGATGTAATTCTTCAATACATATAAGAAACAATATTCTGTGGTTTTCTCCTGCTTTGGGTTTCCACGTAAAAACATTGGTGTACTCTGTATGTGTGTGATTGTTCAATTTTTCATTGTTTATTTACTCTGTAGCTATTGGATGATAATGATACATTGATATAACACTTGAATTTTTGGTGAAAAATGATTAAATTGCTTTATTACTGATTCACCCCCCCTCTCAGTAATCCAACAATTGGCATTAGAGAAGGTTCCCTTAGAAATTAATTTAACGACTGAAAGGTAGATCAAAGAGAGAAACAACATGTATAAAAATGGAATACCACATTTTGATGGACAGAAGTATGCATTTTGGAGCATAAGGATGAAAACATATATAGAGGCACATGGATTTGAAATTTGACAATCAATTGTAGATGGATACACAACACCAACAGTTCCTCCGACAAATGACAAAGCAATAAAACTCAGTCAGAATAACTCCAAAGCCACTAATGCAATTTTGAATGGTCTTGGAGAATCGATATTCACCAAAGTTGCACATTGTAAATCCATTAAAGAGATTTGGGACAAACTTCAAAATGTTTATGAAGGAGATCCAAAAGTCAAAGTAGAAAAGACTCAAACTTACAGAGGTCAGTTCGAACAACTAAAGATGAAGGAAGATGCGAATATTGCAACTTACTTTTTACGAGTCCATGAAATGGTAAATGGAATCATGGGATTGGGAGAAGAAAAAAGAATTTGTAATTGTTCAAAAGGTACTAAGATACCTTCCTATGATATTTGACCCTAAGATATCAACACTAGAAGAAAGAGAGGATCTACACTCAATAAGAATGGACTAATTACATGGAATATTCATAGCATATTAAATGAGAACTGAACAAAAATATCTAGATATAAAATATGCATCCTTAAAACCATCCAAAAATTCAAAGGAAAAAGAAAAAGAACATAGCATCAATAGTGACGTCTTGGCAGATGATGAAGAAGTGGCCAACTTTGTCAAAAGATTGAACAAGGGAACTAATGGCAGGTATAGAGGTAAGATTCCTTTGATTTTTTTTAAATGCATGGATGATTTTAGGGGCTAAATTTCGCTCATGGGATAATTTTCCATGGTTTTTCCAAAAACGAGATTCGTTATTTTAAAAATGATTCGCCCAAATTCTATAGGATAAAATTATTTTACCTCAAAAATAGCTAAAATTTTATAAAAACTATATAAAATCCTTAGAAATTTGAATATTTTTACAAAAATATCGCCAAACATTTATAGTTGGCATATGAAGGATAAGTAAGATTCGCCAAGGTTTCTACATTTAAAAATAAATTTCCATCCTTAAAATCATCCTTGTTTAAATGTGATGGTATTGGTCATTTTTCTAACAAATGTCCTCATAAGAAAAAGAGAAATGATGAAGGTTACTCTAATAGCAAACAAACATATAAAGGAAAAATAACCACAAAGAAAGATTTCAAGAAAAGATTATGCACCAAAGAAGACATCTCATCATCAGATGAAGATGAAGGCAGTGACAGCGAGACATAAAGAGTTCTATTCATGGAAGTAGAAGAATCTAATAAAGAATACTTCGAAGAAGAATATGAAGGGGCCGAAGAAGAATATGAAGAAGCCGAAGAAGAATATGAAGAGGCAGAAGTTGACTACCGAGAAGAATTGATGTGTTCCATAGAAGTTATCAGAAGATAAAAGAATAAAAACAAGAAACTACAAGTGGAACTAGACAAGAAAGAAGACACTCAAGAACTAGAAAAAATAATCACAAATTTGAAGGTTCAAATAGAAGAAGATAAAAGAATTGAAGAAGCACTCAAATAAAAACTAGAAGAAAAATACAAGATCTTTGGAAATTTGGAAGCAAAGATTGTCACATTAAGAAAGGATATTCAAAAGAAAAATATGCAGAACAACTCAAAAGTTTTGGATGACATTATCAATAGTAAAAAAAATCATCATGACAAGTCCAGACTTGGATACAATCAGACAGAAAAGGGATCAAGATCCAAAACAATAGAGCAAGAAACATATCCCAAAATCTATGCAAAAACAATCAAAGGGGATAGGAATATCTACAAGGAATATTACAGGGACACTCCTCCACTGAGAAGATTCAGATTTCAGAAACAACAACCGATAGATAGGCCTCATTAAGAAGAATAATTCATAAGAGTACCTTCTTTCATAATATCTTCAACTCCTAGGTATCACACTATCTTTTTTGTTTTATGTTATGCATGCAATAATTTTGGACATAAATTTTTGAATTGTAGAGATAACAACATGAACATAAACAATTTTGAAATTCATACACAAAAGGGTTATCCAAGAAGGCCTAGTGAAACACAGAGAAGAAGTTGCAACATGTTTGAATATTTGAGCACTGAAGTGGAATGTTACAAATGTAACAACTTTGGACACATGACCAAATATTGCCGAATGGAAGTCCCTCCTAGAGAACTGTAAAAAAATAACAACAACCACATACAAGAACCTCAGAAAAGGACATGGATAAGAAAGCATAATCATTATAGAAATGAAGAATGAACACTCGCTCTACAAGATAAGTAGAAGAATGTGGTTGGTATGTTGACAGTGTCTGTTCAAAACACATGACAGGTGATAGAGACATGTTTCTTACATTAATAAAGGAAAGAGATGGACCAGTCTCCTTTAGAAATGATGATTCAACTAAAATCATTTGAAAAGGCACAGTCAAAATTGGGAACAAGAATACCAAGGAAGAAAATGTTCTACTAGTAGAAGATATGAAACATAATATTCTAAGTGTGAGTCAAATGTGTGACCAAGGTCATAAAGTTACTTTCAATTCACAAAAGTGTGAGATAAGAAAAAAAGGTTCAAGAAAATTGATTTCTACAGCTGCGAGAACTTCAAAGAATATATATATGTTAAGTGAAATTGGAAAGGAAAAGTGTTATCTAGGAAAGGAAGATGAAACGTGGCTATGGAACAGAAGAGTGGGTCACATACATTTTGATAGCCTTGTCAAAGTCAGCAAAAGAGAAGCAGTAAGAGAAATTCCCTAGATCACAAAACCAACCAACACTTTATGAAAGCATTGTCAACAAGGAAAGCAAACAAAGACCAGGTTCAAATCAAAGGAATATTTAACGACAATACCAATGGAAATTGTGCATATTTATTTAGTTGGACCAACTACAACAAAGGGTTTAAAAGGCAAGAAATACTCTATGTTATTAGTTGATGATTATACGAGAATGACTGCAGTTTGATTTCTCAAGAATAAGTCAAAAGCTTTTGAAAACTTCAAGATCTACAAGGAAATGGTTGAAAATGAAATGGATTCAAAAATCAAATGCTTGAGATCTGATAATGGAGGAGAGTTCACTTCAAAGGAATTTATGGACTACTGCAACAATCATAGAATAAAAAGACAATTCTTCATTTCTAGGACACCTCAACATAATGGAGTTGTTGAAAGAAAGAACAGGACATTATAGGAAATGGCTTGAACAATGCTAATGGATTCCAAATTGATGGATTTTTTTGGACAAAGGCAGTGGATACAACAGTTCACATTCAAAATAGAGTAATTCTCAAAAACAACACTGACAAAACTCCCTACAAGCTATGGAAAGGAATACCAACAAATGTGAAGCACTCAGAGTTTTTGGAAGAAAATTCTACATCAAAATAGAATATGGAAGAATGGGAAAGTTTGACTCTCATGGGGAAAAAGGAGTACTTGTTGGTTACTCAATTACAAGGAAAGCATACAAGAGTTACAACTTGAGATTGAACAAAGTTGTGGAAAGCATCAACATAACAATTGATGAAACATGTAGACAAGAATTAAAGGAAGAAGAAAATGAATCAATGGAACAACTTTACGAAGAAGAAAAAAAAGATGAAAAAGAAGGGGAAGATGAAGAGGATCCAACAGAAGAAGAAGAGAAAGTTCAACAAGTGCCTCCAAAGACAGCTAGCAAACAAGTACAGAAGAATTATCCTTCATATCTGATTATCAGAAACAAAGATGTAGGAGTTGAGACTAGAAGAAGAATGCTTTCACCAGAACAAACACACCTATCACTCTCATCTATGATTAAACCAAGTTGTTTTGAAGAGGCCAGCAAGGATGAATTTTGGAATAAGGCCATGGATGAAGAATTGGATCAAATAGAGAAAATTTACACTTGGGAATTGGTTCCAAGATGAAAGGATAAGAATGTGATCGACACAAAGTGGGTATACAAGAATAAATTGAGTGAAGATGGATATGTTACAAGGAACAAAGCTAGATTGGTATGTAAAGGATATACAAAGGTTGAAGGAATCGACATTGAAGAGACATTTGCCCCAGTTGTCAGAATGGAAGCAATATGATTTCTTTTAGCTTATGCATGCTCCAAAAATATTAAGGTGTATTAGATGGATGTAAAATCGTATTTTCTAAATGGGGAACTTGAAGAAGAAGTCTACATTGAACAACTGGAAGGATTTCAATTTTCATAGAACACAGATTATGTGTGTAAATTAAAGAAGGCCTTGTATGTTCTAAAACAAACTCCTAGAGCATGGTACTCTAGACTGGATAAATATCTACAATAGGTGGGGTTCAAAAAAGGAAGTGCAGAAAACAACCTCTACATCAAGGTTAAGCTAGAAATTTGCAAAGGATATGCATAATGAATTTGAAATGTCATTACCTGGAGAATTATCCTTCTTTTTGGGACTTCAGATACGTCAAAGCAACCAAGGAAGTTTTATTTCTCAAACCAAGTATATCAGAGAAATGATAAAGAGGTTTGAAATGGAATATTGCAAACCAGTTATCACTCCCATGAAAACCAGTTGCAAGTTGAGAAAATACGATGATTCAAAGTCTACATATCAGAGCAAATATAGGTCAATGATTGGTAGCCTACTATATGTGACAACATCCAGACTAGATGTAATGCAGGTGGCAACATTTCAAGCAGCACCAAAGGAATCACATGTATTAGCAGTGAAGAGGATTTTCAGATATCTCAAAGGAACATAAGAGTTTGGATTATGGTATCCAAAAGGAAAGGATATGTCACTTATTGCCTACATAGATGCATATTGGGCAGGTTGCATTGATGACCGATGAAGCACCAGTGGAGCAACGTTCTACTTGGGTGAGTGTTTAGTATCATGGATAAGAAAGAAACAATAATCAATAGCTTTGTCTACAGTCGTGGCAGAGCATATTGCAGCAGCCACATGTTGTACACATGTTCTATGGATGAAACTAACTCTGACAAATATATAAGTTGAGTATGATGAGTCCATTCCAATCTATTCTGATAATACAAACACCATCAGTATCTCAAAGAACCCGATGATGCACTCCAAGATGAAGCACATTCCAATCAAGTATCACTTTCTACAGGAACATGTTGAAGAAAAGAACATCAGAGTTGAATATGTGGGCACAAAATAAGAAGTGGTAGACATCTTTACAAAACCGCTTCCACAGGAATCCTTTAAGTATATTTTCCAGAGACTTGAAGTTATTTATACTCCAAAATGAATTTGTTTGAATGCTTATCTTATATGTCTTAGATTTACATGAGGAATCACCATAAAGTGGAAAATTCAGATCGGGAGAACATTTTCAGGAAGAGTTCAGTCACGGGGAGTATCCCCAAGGAGAGTTCAATTAGGGGGAGAAAACTCAGATGGAAAGATACATTTTCCATTGAGGACAAAGGGGGAGAGATTTATTAGATGCAGAGAATAGAGGCATGGTTCCAGGGGGAGAGATGGTCATAGGGGGAGCATGAGTGATATGAATTCAGTATTGCATGACATGAATTTAGTATTACATCAGAGTGTTTCCATCAATTCCAAAGGGGGACAATGTTGATTAATTGGGTTGGTTTTCATTGATGTCAACCCTTGAAGAAAGTCTGGTAGTGAATTTTGGTAGCACAAAGGTTTGGGTAATGGACCCAAGTTTGTTTTATGGATAATGGTATGAGTTTTGATATATTGGCATGTATGACTATTCTATGTGGATAGTACATGTCATGCCATTTCTGGTGGTATGTGGAATGTCACATAAATTCTCACAGTTAGAGAGTTATGGCCATGTGAAGTTGGAGAACCCTCATGAGTCATCTAGAAGCCCTAAAAGGTCAAAGTATTCAAAATGTTTGCAAAGAAGAAATTATTTAAATAATAAAGTGAAGTGATGAGTGTACTATAAGTCAAAGAGGATGCAAAATAAATTATTTAAATAATAAAGTTAATGGAGAACTCTATAAAATAAGGAAAGTGGTTTGAAATATTTTAGAAGGTAAATAATAAAGTGAACTGATGAGTGTACTATAAGTCAAAGTGGATACAAAAGAAATTATTTAATTAATAAAGTTAATGGAGAAATTACTAAGTGGACAAGTGGTTAGAAGTTGGTTAACCCTAAAATAAGGAAAGTGGGTTAATATGGTTAAAAGGTAACCCCTTGAGTAAGCTACATGAAAGTATAAATAAGAGGCAAGACTCTCTCATTTTAATCACACTTGAATATCTATTTTGTGAAAGGTTATTTGGGAAGGTATTATTGATAGAGAAAAATTGCAGTAGAAAAAGTGTGGCAGGAAAAGTGTGGCAAAAAAAGTGCGACAGAAAAATCGTGGTAGAAAATGTGCGGCAGAAAAATCAAAGCAGAAAAAATGCGAAATAAAATCGCGGTAGAAAAAGTACAGCAGAAAAATCGCAGCAAAAAAGGTAAGGCAGAAAAATCGTGGCAAAAAAAGTGTGGCAGAAAAATCGTGGCAACAACATTGTTGGGTTCTATTTATGAGGGATATGGCACATCTTGTTTGAGGTATGTTTTGTGAGCTAGGGTTTATCTCTTGAGATGGCATTGGATGTTCAATATTGCTACATATATGAGATTTGTTGAGGGATATAGTTGGTATTTTCCATATGGGTATTGGTCTTTTGGTTGTGATGTGTTTCTGAAGTTGTTGGTTTAGCTTGAGGCTACTTAACAGTGAGGTTATGGCATGTGGTTTGATGTAAGGGTTTATGGTATTTGGTTTATGGATAGAGTGATGAATCTTTAGATAAATTTTGATGGTTATATTTGTGTATGTCTTTGGTATATCATTGAGATACATGTTGGGTACATGGTTGAGACAAGTAGTTGATGATTTGGCACATACATGAGGTTTATAGTTGATGAGTTGGCACATACATGAGGTGTATAGTTGATGATGTTGGTACATCTTGATGAGTCAAGTTTGATGCATGGTACACATCGGTTCAAGTTATTGGTACAGGTTGTTACAGACTATTGGTACAAGTTGACAGTGATAGGCTGACAGTGGAAATGGTTGATTCAGTGACAATGACAAGTTTTCTACATTTGGAATTTATATTTCAGGGCATTTGGACAGGGCAAGGATAGGTGGTTGTAGTCAAAGAACTTAGGGGGTTGTAGCCTCCTTCTGGTTGTAGCCATAAAAATGGGGAGTTGGAGCTTCCCTCAGGTTGTAGCCTGAGAGACTAGGGAGTTGGATCCTCCTTCTAGTTGTAGCTAGAAAACAAAGGAAGTTGGTGCTTCCAATGACTATAATTCTTCAAGACATATAAGAAAAATCATTCTGTGGTTTTCTCTCACTTTGGGTTTCCATGTAAAAACATTGGTGTACTCTGTATATGTGTGATTTCTCATTTGTTCATTGTTTATTTACTCTGAAACTATTGTATGACAATTCTACCTTGATATAAAACTTACATTTTTGGTAAAAAGGGATTAAATTTCTCTATTACAGATTCACCCCCCCTCTCAGTAATCCAACATGTGAGGTTAAGAAGATAGCCAGGGATAATATCTTTGGTAAAATACAAGAAACCACTATCGTTGTCTTAGATTTTAGAGAGTCAGAATATGTCATGATCATCAATACTAGGAACAAATCCTATGTTCCCAAAGGGAAATATGATCCTCCCCACAGTTCTTCTAGCTCAAGCTCATCCTCACTATTCAGGTTCCTAAGGTTCCTGACAGTCAAGGAACTACTCCCCCTCTCCCCTCTTCCAAATACAATATCATAAATTAGTTGGCCAACATCAAAGAAGATGCAACCCTTTTGAACATGGTTGTCGTCCCTGAACAAAAGAGGCATCTAAAACAATTAATGGAAGGAAAAGATTCCATTGTAGCCAACCTCTCAAAAGAGGTAAATGAAGAGGATTCATCTAGAAATAAAGTAGGCATACATAACTTTAGATACTTTGTAAACAATACCCTTTTTTATATTTATGTAAAAATTATGGATAAGATCACCCATTGTTGCCTCATTGATGGCGGTTCGGGCCCAAGTGTAATGTCAAAGATTATTATGGAAGAGCTAGGCTTGTCTTGTAAAAATGAAAAATCCAGAAGCATGCTCTCTTATAATAGTCTACAACAAATGGCCATAGGTGAGATTAAAGACATGACCTTAGTTTTGTGTGCACACCCTTAAATAAGGACAACCATTAGCATTCAGGTAATTGATATGCTAGTAAGAAATTACTCGATCATCTTAGGAAGAGATTGGTAATATTTGATGGGTGGATACCTCTCACTCGATGGGACACACTTATTTGTTCCTCTAAATGGTAAAAACATCATAGTCCTTAGAGAGGGAATGATTTCACCTTACATAGAGAGTGTCCCACAACCTAATGTGAACTATATCGAAGAAGACCTAGGGGTGTATTCCATCTTTTCCGAGGAGGATAGCATTCCCTTGGAAAAAATCGATTTAGATGATGATATGTGGCACATGCACTTTGATGGTTCATGCTCTAATGAAGGTAACGAAGCTGGCATTATCGTGTACTCTCCTGTGGGGAAAATTAATAACTTTTCTTACAGGTTGGAGTTTTCTTGCACAAACAATGTCACTGAATTCAAAGCTTTATTATTAGGCATTGAAAACACCTATAATCTAGGTTGTGGTCACCTTACAGGTTTTGGAGAATCCGAGCTTGTTGTGAACCTTGTATGTAAGATATACTCTCCTAGCAACAATTTTATGAAACAATACACTCAAAATGTTTGTGCACTTATCTCAAACCTATTATCTTTCAACATTAATCATGTTAATAGGGAATTGAACTCAATGTCTAATCAGTTAGCTGTTCTTGCAGCCTCTCATAATTAGAAACTTATGCCCCATAGACCTAATTGTACTTTTAGATCTCTATATCGTCCACATATCCCTGACAATATAGAATCCTGGCAAGTCTTCCCTAGCGATGAGAGCATATGTGCTTTCCTTCAAAATGAACCTTATAAGCCCAATTGAATTTGTTATCTTCTTTCAATGTTGTCTTATAAATAAATTGGTTACCTTCCACTTCTACTTTCCATTTCTTCATCCATTTGAGAGTTAAAAGAGAAAATCCATAATTTTTTTCTCCTTGAAGTCAAGAGAAAATTTTGATTGAATGATTATGCATACAGGGATAAACCCCCTCATACTTAACATTTTTCATGAGTTATTCCCAAATTCTCGATCATTTTTCCATTAAATTCGCTCACTTCCCCCTGTCGCATAATAATTCTGGTTATACCTTCTTGATCCATTATTCTTAGTCTATGAGACCATACATTCTGATTTCTTACTCTGTTGGAAACATTTTTCCCTATGGATTCGCCAGTTTGTTAAAGATTAAAATCACAACGAGGAATCTCACCCGCAAAGTATTACTAAAGCCTATTATTTAAACTATGCTAATGATATATAATACTAGTAGGTGGGACCCCCTTGTAGACTGAAGGCTCAAAGATAGTCTTATCACACATTTTATTCTACTATTTTCATGTTTCTTACAAGTTTCTATATGGTTGATGATGCAGTCTTGGTTTTGTTGCGACATAATGGAAGATGGATAATGCATTTTATGTGATGATTCCATTATTCTAAGATCTAAATTCCATGTTATGAGTGGCATATATTTACTTTTGTTACATTTGATATTGTCTCCATGATTCATTACCTGTTACACGTGCACAAGACACATGTTAGTAACAACATGAAACAAAAGCAATGGAAAGAAACTTATGGGAAAAATTCAAGGAAAGGAACTATACTATATTATGATATATTATGTGCAAATGAAATAAAAGGAAGTTAGTATTAATCATACCTAGAAATGTTAGTGGATATATGAATTATATGGAGTTATATTGGGCGCATTTGATATATGGTATGGTATGGTTTTTGGAAATGGTTAATATGGATTGGGGTGGCACAATGTGCAAGAAATATTTCGCAAGTTTCAATGCATGGAACTAATGGCATGGGATTAATGGTGTGGTTTTGGCTGGCTCTCCTATATTGCAAAATTGAATGGGGTGGAATATGGAAGCGACGTGGAGTAAATGAACGTCACTCCATAATTCTCCCACTGGGTCCTCACCCTACCATGGTTATTTTTCATTTGGTTTTGTTGTGGTTAAGCTCTGAGATTCAAGCCTCGAAGGAACTGCTCTACCAGCTCACCCTTTTTAAAGACATTGGTTACAGGTATGGTTCTTTTCGCCCATCCATGAATTCTCTCTGTGTATGAAACGAATGATGGCTCGGTAATTTGTTGGTTTGTGTTTTCTTGAGGTTGGAAATTGTGTATATGCATGGGTATTTTCTCTAGAATGACTGTGTGGTTATTCGTTTATAAATGGAAAAATTGATTTGTTGAAGTTGTGATTTCGTTGGTTTTTCTGTGTGGTGGAAACTGTGATGGCTCTCTATTGTTTTTGGTAGTTATGGGTATTTTGTTGGAGGGTTTCTCTCTGTTTAGCCTTGTTTTCCACCTCCTCACAATTATGGTAACCATATCCGGTTGTATTTGGGTGCTATGGGGTTGATGTGTATGTTTCTAACTATATTTTGGTCATAGTCTATCTTCCAGAGCCTGGTCGTGGGTTTATTTTTGTGGTATTGGAATCAACACAGTTGGTTATGGGGTGGCCATTATGCCAAGAATTATGACTTATGGTGGTTGGTAATACCCGGGATCTACATTTTCATGGGCATTGTTATAAATTGGTTCAGCTCTTCAAAAAAGCGCGAGGGTTATTCCTTTGTGCGTTCTTGGTCTTTGTTACTGTCCAGTGAGCAATCGTTGCTCCTATGCATCATTGTGTACCCTACCCGGTGTTGAACTGTCACACTATTACACAGGATGAGAATTCTTGTGGTTCCAACATGCTTGTTTCGAAGGTTTTCTACCAACTGTTGATATGATCGACCTCCAGTCTCTCTATGTTTTGGTGACCAAGGGAACTCTTGATTATTTATATGTTCATGGTTACAGAGCCCAATTTTTATAACCCGAACCAGTCACACTCTTGTCAGGTATCTTGTTGATTTTCATAAATTGGTTGAGTGGCTATGACAGTCGTTTTGAGTATTGTCTCGTCTCTATTGATCGGGTTGTTGGAAAGTTGTAATTGGGGATGAGAATTGGTGTACAGTTGAGGGACTACCTCCTTTGTTGTGATAGTTGCATCGATAGCCCATCTCATTTTTTTTATTATTAAATTGGTTGATTGGGAGTAAATGGTAATATACAGTAAGAGGGTTGCCTCTTTTCGTTATGCGTTGGTCATTGTGTCCCTACAACATGGTGTAAATTGTAGTTGGTGGATGTTGTGTGCTTGATTAGTCTCGATCGGGATCATTGGAAGTTAGGAAATTTGATGAATGTGAATTGGTTGTTTACTATGTATGTATTATGGATACATCGTGCATTGTTTTGTTTTATTGCACCATTAGAAATGAAGCATGGGTTTTGTAGTATGGTTTCATTGAAAGTTTATTTGTTAATATTGTCAAAAGAATGAAATTGGGCAAATTTTAAAAAAAGGCCTATTCAACTCGGGAAAGACATGTGTCTATGTTTGATTTGGGAAATTATGAATTATGGGTAGTGGTTGATATTATATAGAAATATATGTTGGACAAAGATGAAGAAATGTGACTGTGTGTTCCTTTTGATTTTGTTTAAATGAAAAGAAAAGAAATGAAATAAACAAGTATTCTCTTAACAAGATTGTTGAAAAACATAGTGATTCTGAGTATGATTTGTGTTGGATTTACTTCACAAACACCTAGGATTTATTTTTCCTAACGTTTTTTCTTGTTTATTAGTCATAATTAGTCATCATCCAATCTCCTATATTTTAGGGGAGAATATTCCACCTGGAGAATATTCTCTTTTAGTTGACACTTCAGTTTGACTAGTTGAGTTGAGTTTAGATGCTACATTGGCTTTGTCACCATGAAAAATTGGGATCATCACCATGATAATTCGACCTTGCCTCGGTATCGTCACCAAACTACCGCATTACCCTTGATTCCCTGAATTAACTCCTCACTACTCTTTTTTCATTTAGTTAACTAAAGACTAGTTGTCTAGTTAACTCAACCAGGTGGAAGTTCACTCCCATAACTTCCTAAGAGACTAGACTAGGTGGCAATTACCTCCCGTAAATGTTGGTGTATTTCCATATCACCCTAGACCACCAATATGGTGCATTGGTTCTCCTCCAGTGCACACTCATTGATTTATACAGAGTATATCATGTGTAAATTATTCATTATTCACAACGATTAATGAATATTCTTTCATTCTTTCTCTCCTTATTATTTCTCCAATTCTATTTGAAAATGTGTGTATTATTGTTGATATAGATCTATTATGTGTAGTTTCAACACATTTACATGGTATCAAAGCCGACGGACTGCTAACAAAAAGCTACACCAAAATATTTTGTAGGTACAAAGATTAAAGACAGCGGAAAGATGGATTTCTAAAAAGAATTCATTCTTACACCTTACAACTATTTTGCATGGAAGGATAAAATAACCATACATATATGAACCATAGGGTTGTATAGGTGAACCTTGAATACGGATACAAAACCAACATCAGCCATAGAAAATTTCAAGTACTTAAATCGCATGGATGAGGCAGTCAGAACAATTTCCAGTCTTATTTCTGCATAGCTTTTTGGATATGTTTCTTGCTCTGTTGTTTTGGATCTTTATCCATTTTTTGTCTGATTGTATCCAAGTCTGGACTTGTCATGATGAGGTTTTTGACTTTTGATAATGTCATCCAAAATTTTTGAGCAGTTCTGCATATTTTTCTTTTGAAGATCCTTTCTTAATGTGACAATCTCCGCTTCCAAATTTCCAATGATCCTTTCTTTTTATTATAGCTATTCTTTGAGTGCTTCTTCAATTATTTTATCTTCTTCTATTTGAATCTTCAAATTTGTGATGATTTTTTCTAGTTCTTGAGTGTCTTCTTTCTTCTCTAGTTTTGTGTGTAGTTTCTTGTTTTTCTTATTTTATCTGATGATAACTTCTATGGCACACATCAATTCTTCTTGGTAGTCAACTTTTGCCTCTTCATATTCTTCTTCGGCTTCTTCATATTCTTCTTCAGCCCCTTCACATTATTCTTTGAAGTCTTCTTTATCAGATTCTTCTACTGCCATGAATAGAACTCTTTTTGTCTCACTATCACTGCCTTCATCTTCATGTGATGATGAGATGTCTTCTTTGGTGCATAATCTTTTCATAAAATCTTTCTTTGTGGTTATTTTTCCTTTATACATTTGTTTTCTATTTGAGTAACCTTTATCATTTCTCTTTTTCTTATGAGGATATTTGTTGGAAAAATGACCAATACCGTTACAATTAAAACAAATCAAAGGAATCTTAGCTCTACACCTACCATTGGTTCCCTTGTTCAATCTTTTGACAAAGTTGGCCACTTCTTCATCATCTTCCGAGACATCACTGTTGATTCTATGTTCTTTTTCTTTTTCCTTTGAATTTTTGGATGGTTTGAAGGATGCATCTTTTATCTCTAGATTTTTCTATTTAGTTCTCATTTCATATGCTGTGAAGATTCCATGTGATTATTCAATGATTATTGAGTTCAGATCTTCTCTTTCTTCTAGTGTTGATATCTTAGGGTCAAATCTCATAGGAAGAGTGTTGGAAATATGGCTACAGCAAAGATGACGCAGATGATCAAGGTTGTCATTGATGGCAATCGATTGTTTATGAAGAACAGATGCTGAAACACGCTGCAACACAAATGAAACACAGATGCTGCAACACAAATGCGAACTGCTGCAACACAAATGCAAACACAGAC
>ML780439.1:487170-512545 GCA_009831015.1 Picea engelmannii | reverse complement strand
CTATGAGTTGGTGCTCATAAAAGATGAGTTGTAACGAAGTTGGTGCTTGCTGAACATCTTAAGAAGACGAGGTTTTTTCCCTAGTTGGGTTTCCTCTTGAAAAATTTGTGTCTCATACTTGTGAATGAATGCTATGTGTGATTGCTGTTCTTTATGCTATATGCTTTATGTTTATAACACTAGTTTTCACAGTAAAGACTTACTGCCACTAAGATTAATGATTCGAAGTTAAAAATGAGAGAAATGGTTAATAATTTACAATAACTGATTCACCCCCCCCCTCTCAGTTATTTCATACCTGTAACAAAGAGATCTTAGTACCTTTTGAACAATTACAAATTCTTTGATTTCTTCTCCCAATCCCATGATTGCATTTACTATATCATCGACTCATAAAAAGTAAGCTGCAATATTCTCATCTTCCTTCATCTTTAGTTGTTCGAACTGACCTCTGTAAGTTTGAAGCTTTGTTGCTTTGACTTTTGAATCTCCTTCATAAACATTTTGAAGTTTGTCCCAAATATCTTTAGCGGATTTATAATGTACAACTTTGGTGAATATCGATTCTCTAAGACCATTCAAAAGTGCATTAGTGGCTTTGGAGTTATTCTGACTGAGTTTTATTGCTTTGTCATTTGTTGGTGGAACTGTTGGTGTTGTGTATTCATCTACAATTGATTGCCAAATTTAAAATCCATGTGCCTGTATATATGTTTTCATCCTTATGCTCCAAAATGCATACTTCTGTCCATCAAACTATGGTATTCTGTTTTTATACATGTTTTTTCTCTCCACGATCTAACTTTCAGTGGTTAAACTAATTTATGATGGAACTTGATCTAATACCAATTGTTGGATTACTCAGAGGGGGGTGAATCAATAATAAAGCAATTGAATCATTTTTAACCAAAAATGCAAGTGTTATATCAATGTAGCATTATCATCCAATAGCTACAGAGTAAATAAACAATGAACAAATGAGCAATCACACACATACATAGTACACCAATGTTTTTATGTGGAAACCCAAAGCGGGAGAAAACCACAATTTTTTTTTCTTATATGTCTTGAAGAATTACATTCATTGGAAGCAACAAATTCCTTTGTTTTCCATATGTAACGGGAAGGAGGCTCCAACCCCCTAGTTTCTCAGGCTGCAGCCTAAGGGAAGCTCCAACTCTCCAATTCTCTGGCTACAACCCCCTAATTTCTCTGACTACAACCGAAAGGTGGCTACCACCACCTGTCCTTGCCCCGTCCAACCGCCCTGCAATATAAATGCCAAATGTAGACATATTGTCACTGTCACTGAATCAACCACTGCCACTGTCAACCTATACCAATAATGTAATATCCCCCGGTAGTGCCCCATTTATATTATGAATTGTAATCATGTTTATAAATTCTAATCATGTTTTGTAGGTTGGAGAGCCTTGTATTGATAATTTGGTGGGCTTATGTGTTTATTAGGTCGGAGAGTTGAAGTGTTAAGGCCAAGAGCCTGATTTTGTATATGTAATTATGGAGATCATTAATATAATATATAAGCATCATTGTGTGTCAACCGACCATGAAGAAAGAGTGATGGGGGACTAAGCTTCCACAATATGGGTAAGGGAGAGGGGATTGAGAGGTGGGAAGAGGGGCTAATCTTGAGGGATTAATTCCTTAGGAATAATAATTTATTATTATTCCAAAGTGGTGTGAAAGGTATGTTTTTATCCTAAGTCCTGGGAGAGGGAACAAATGCAGCCCCAATGTGCAAAAGGGAATGAATACTTGATGGAGTGTGTTGTGCTACTTATATGTTTAGTATAATGCACTCATTAATTATCAATCCAATATTCGTAATCAACAGAGTTGCAAGACACCAGTAAGAAAGGTAATTCTAATGTCATGAGTATAGAACTATTATAGACTATGCATGCTGAAAATAAGGCAAACTAGCAAAACAAAACATGGTTGTTTTTCACAGAGAGGCTATCTACTCCATTATGACACATGAAAGTATGATATGGAGTTCTTTTGACAGATCAATTCTATTGTCTGACCCAGAAAGATAACTATGCAATCATGCTTCTAAAAGGGAAATCACACATCAATCATCACTCATCAATCATCGAGACATAGTATGGGTAGTTCAATAGTCAATATACTGAGTATGTTGTGGTTCAAAATGTGTTGTTGTAAACTTCACTAGTTCTCCATCAATTATGTTTGACTACTGCTTCCAACATTCATGTCCATGAAACAAAATCAAATTCATAAAAACAGAAACAGAGCATATGAAAAACATAGTAAGTAAAGATCTCTAAACAATCGAAACCTAAACTGAACTATACTGCTATCCTTTGAAAGGGTCAAAGATTCAGATAGTCTAACATTTATACTATTGAAATAAACTACTAACACTAATCTATAAGGATGTTGAACATTGTTGGGCGGTGGACCCTTGCCGCTTCAACAGGTCAGCGAATGGAATTTACAGTAAGCTTGCTTTCGATCCATACATTACTCTTACCCAAACTTCAAGACATAGAATTAAACTACGCTGACAACTTAACTCACATTCATTCATAAACGATCAAGACATGGAAATAAATGACATCCTTCTATTAAGATTCAACTCAGAATATGTTCTACAATATGTAATGTTGATTCACATGTTGGATTATACTAACTCTCCACTACCTCCACCATCCTTGTCATGACTATTTAAATAGTCTTAGTTGTGAAACACAAGGAGGTGAAATCTTTAGCAAATCAGTCAATTGTCAAATTTATATATTCGGTTACATATTTTAAGCTTCATCATCATGACACGAAGTGTATGAGGATGAAACAATAAACAAACAAGCTTATCATAACCTTGCTAGAGCTTTAATGAATCAACAAACATCCAACAATTATCTTTGGTACAATCTGGAGCTAAAATTGGTATATTTTGCTTCCTATATTGGTACCGGATCGTGACAGGTGAGATTCAGTAAATGGTACCGTATCAGAATAGTGCACAAGCGGTTGGTACTGGACTAGAATAGTCTATGGCCGTTGGTACCAGATCACGACAGTGAATGGTTCGGTACTAGATCTGAATGGAAGGTGCGCTTAGTACCGCATTCGGACAGTGGCAATCTGTCACATAAGTACTAGATGGATGAGTTGGTACAGAAAGGTTGTACTCATCTAGAGGTCAAAGGTTACACATGGAAAACTAAAACATTAGTACATGAACCATTTAGAATCCTAGCTCAATAAACCACAAAAATCCATGAATTAATTATACTTTACCTTATGACCTCATCAATGGCTAATGGTAGTGTTCTTTGTCATTTATCCAATCTTAGGTAAGCCAAAAAGGTATAGATGAGGAGTATAATAGGGTAGTGGGGATGTCAATTTAGAGGCTCAACATTCCCCCATGAAAAAACCATTGCATGCTCTCATGCAACTGAAACAAACCCATTTTTTTTCAAAATTTGAGACTCCATTCTTTACTTCTATGGATCAATGATGTTCATGGTTGAGGCTTTTGCTTTCAGCTCCCTTTTTATGACCCTAATGTATTGTAAGAGTCTTAATACCTTCTTGAGCTTATTAGAAGTCTCTTCATGCTCATCTTGAAGTTTCTAGCTGGTTGCCTTCAGTTTCTCGTTTTCCTTTTTGATATACCTGTCCAATAGTTGGCATTCCTTCACTTCTTGTTTGAGTTTCTGGTTTTGTTTTTGAAGCTCCCCAATATTTTTATTCATCTGTGATTTTGTTAAGGTCCTTGTTGACTCCATTGTTTCTGGCTGGATGTATTCTCTTTCCTCCACTTCCTCCCTCATCCTACATAAATTAATAGTGACTTGTTCCTCAGTCAAGCTAGGGATGTCATCCTAGATTGATAGGTCTTCAGAAGGGGAGGTAAGATCTATTGTATCTTCATGTGTATGAGGACTAACAATTGCTTTTCCTTTATTTTCCATGCTCCTTGTGGTTCTTTTACAAGGGGGTACTGGATCAGGGGTGCTCACAGGCTTCCTTTTCTTCTTTTATGTTTGTGGAATGGTTACAGGGGATTGTTTTATAGACTGTTCAGTTTTATTTTCTGAGCTATTCTTCTCTTTCCTCACAGTTTTTGTCTTATGACCCTTCTTCTCAAGTGCTACTGTTGAAGTCTCCTCTACTAATTTGATTTTACCTTTTGATTCTTGACTTTTAAAAATCGTATTGACTGTGGAAGAGGGCCCTTCTTGTTTACTAGCTTTATCGTTTTGGCTCACTGTTCTAGATGATGATGGAGTTACCTTATCTTTCTTGCCCTTTTTCTTTTGAGGTTCCTTATCTTTATCTGGAGCAATATGGGATTCCTCTACAGGTTTGTTTTCCGTGGGAAGGTGTTGAGTGATGAGGATTTTCTAGCTAATCCTTTTCTTCTTGATTTCATGTATAACTAACATCTTAATAAAACCTTGATGGTAAATGCTAGTCTTATCGGTTTTGGATAGGGATTTGACACCTCTTACCATCTTGTTCAGACTCATCCATAAAAAATATGGGAAATCAATTTCAGGGCCTCCTTCAAAGTGTAATAGAAGCCTAATATGATATATGAAGGTTACATCATACCTTCCCTCACAAGTGAGGAATCATTGAAGACTAGCAAGCATTGGATGATACTCTTCCTTGATATAGTTCCTAGGAATCCCCTTTTTCCAATTAGGGTGTTGATGGTCTTCTTTCAAAAATCGTTGGCACATTTCCTTATTGATTCCTACTCCTTTGAAATACTTGGCTCCTCTATTAGGTAATCCTGTGGCTTCCCTTAAGGTTGCTTCATTGATTGTTAGTTGTTGATTGCCTATGTGCGCAATCTCTCCATCGTAACCCTGAATAAATACGTGAGATACCTTCTCATGACAGCGTGTGAATTTCTACAAAAATGACATCCATCCCGCTCTAGCATACTTCTCTCTACACAGCTGGAACTCCTTGGTCTCTCTATAAATTTGGAAGACCGGTTCATGTCTACTTACAACCATCGTTATAAATTGTGAGAAAACAATCAGGCTGTAGCACAAGGATTTAGTCAGTTTATGAGGGTAAGGGTTTGGTACTGGAGATCACAGGGAGGAGTAATCTCGGAACTGGAGAAAAGTTGGTAATGACAAAAAAACTATGGTGATGGTGTCGCTAATTCGGATGGTGAGTTTAAGTAAAGATGTCGTAAAGGAAAATTAGGACAATATGAGGCTCATCTAGATGGCTTCGCCACCCAGATAAGCCATTTCATTTCTGACCGTTAGTGCAATTATGGGGACGGAACGTTGGGTGTCGAAGCATTATTGTTGTTAGGTGATTGGACTTATGAGTGGTAAATTTTGATGTTGAATCATGGCTTATGACACAAGATACGTTCGTGATTTCTTAAGGACAAAGCACGTTTGTGGCTCATCATTACTAGGCATGCTCCATATTCACTCCTTTGACGTGATTTTACCTTCAATCATTTTCAAGTTCTTATGTGATGAGAGGATTGATTAAGGTTAGGCATATGGGTATGAGGGAAGTGATAGTTAGGTGCATGGTTTTAATATTAAGGTCATAAGATCTAGTATATGTTTTCATACCTCTTGTAGTTTTATAAGCAAAGGAAAATAAATAATACCATGTTACCTTTGTTTTTACCATTTTATAATCAATATCCATAGCATATGTGACTGCCTTTGTATTTGAATCTTGTAGATTGTCAGAGTTCATCTTTTTAGGTTGGAGTTTTCTGGAATCTTGATACCGGAATTTCCTGTACTTCATGAGACTTCTTTATTCTGTGCTTGTCTTCTTTTGTGTCTTGTTATGTAGTGTTGTAGGGTGAACCTGTTGGTTTATGAAGATGAGGTGTGAGTCTGAAAAAGAGTTCTAAAAATAGATCTTTGACCCTCCCCCATGCCGAGGATGTTGCATATCATTATGCAAGAAGATCTAACATCCTCTATCATAATGGAAGAAAAATGATAAGAGAAAAGAAACCAAATCAAATTCCAAAAGTACATTTATCACCTAGCATATGATCACATGCCTAACACTTTTGAAATTTCCTTTCCTTTGATGACTTATTGACAAGGGTAGCATTTAGCAGTGAAGACAGGGAGGTGTTTATATTTTTTCCAGAAGAACAGATCCAGCCTAACTTGCTTCAGAGATTTACTATCATTAGATGTTATGGAAAAATTTCACAGTATAAGTAGATGAGACTCCCTAATTAGGGCTCCACTCTTAAGAATTTTCCTTCTTAGGTAATGTAGGCTTTAGATGTCAGACCGATAAGGTTGACTTAGGGTAATTATCAAATGGAAATTTTCTTATAATAATTATCTTTGTTTATTAATCTGGAGTTTGTATCTCATAAATGTTAACAATGAGCTTTGCTTGTAGTGTTAATCTTTTAGATGACAAAAGTGAATTTTTCAACTAGACAAGTATAGATGAGACTTTTGTCAACCTGAACCCACTTCCAACAATCATGTTCAGTACTCCAGTGGGGTAGTTGTGATAATTAATGAGAAACATCCCTTCCCCAGGCAGAATGCCCCATTGCCAATAGGCTTGTTCAGTACCCTGATGGGTTTGCCTAGTCATACCACAGATCAGTACTTGCTGCCAACAAACTTGTTCAGTATCCCAACGGGTTAGCCTCTTAAAACCTTTTTCCATCAAAGGCTTCTTGTCCATAGTGACCTATTTTGGTTTTTATTAAAGAGTGCTTTTGCACGATGACAGGGGAGGCTCCTCTGAAAACCTTTTTACAGGTTGGGATGGTATTGGGTTGGAAGGTCTATTCTCTTATTTGAATGTCTATAAAGATTTGTCTAAAGGAAAAATAAACTTATGTATGCACATTATTTTTTTAGAATGATCCAGATCTATAATTCTGTCTGAGTTTGTACATAAGAGAATGAACTAAAGTTACCTTAGGGTACTGATACATCCTCTTCCATAAAAAATTTCCTAGTGTGCCCATGACAGAGAGTGTTCATATACTCATATGTTACTCTTTAGTAAGGATGATCCAATGAATAATATTGAATTCAAGGTAGGGTGAGATAGTTACTTGTAGGCTAATATATTTTTTTATCCCTTAATCATGCTGAAATACTGGATAAAGGCAACTTCTAGACTTTGAAGAAGATTAAGCATGGTTCTTTTAACGATCATAGGTAACAATTATGTCTTCTTTGTCAAGCAACAGAACCAAAATAAATTTAAAAACTCTTCCCTTAGCTAGCAATAGAACCAAAAGAAATTAAAAATTCTTCCCTTTAGTCATCAACAGAACCAAAAGAAATTAAAAATTTATCCCTTTAGTCAGCAACAGAACCAAAACAAATGATTGCTTCATAAGGGCTGCCATTTGATGCTACATTCGACCCCTTGGTTCCATCTTGAGTGATTACTGCATGGCTTCATACTTTGTAAGATTTAAAAATAGGCATAGCATTCCTTAGGTGATGTTTCCTGATAGTACCATATAAGGACAAACTTCTGGTACCAGACTAGCACAGGACTGCTAGTACCAAACCAAAATAGGATTTCTGGTACCGGACCAGAACATAGTATTGTTGATTCCTACAAACTAATGTTTAGCAAGTTCATGAAGGATCAAATAATTTATAGAAATCTAATTATAAAGATAAAAAGTAAAACAAAAGGTAGTAAGAGTCCATTGTTACCTTCATCTTATTAACAAAACACAATACACATCTATGTACAAAAGTTTTTAAAAGTAAACCAATCAATCAATGTGGATCAGTAGGAAGGTCTCCTTATTTACTAATCACCTGCATATCTAAATTATGTAGTATACGAGTCAAAAATTCCTCTTTTTATAGGGGTTTATTATAAATTCTCAATCGATGACCATTCACAAGTAGTGGTGTCTGATGTTCGTCGATTGTCTTTATCCTGATTGAACCATTATCATAGGCAGTGTCAATTTTGTAAGGTCCCATCCAATGAGTAGTTAACTTACCTTTGAAGTTCTTGAATCTGTTGTCATACAACAGGGCCCAATCTCCTTGTTGAAAATTTTTCTTTTTGAGATACTTGTCATGCCATTTTGTTCTCTACTCTTGAATGACAGTGGTTCTTTGAAGTGTTTCCTTCCTAATTTCGTCCAGCTCATTAAGCTGCAAGAGTATTTGTTGTTGGGTTTCATCCAAGTTCATGCCAACTTGTACTACAATCCTGAAGGTTTTGATCTAGAATTCTATGGGGAGAAGCGCCTGCTTCCCATACACCAACTCATAAGGTGTATGTCTTGTTGTATTCCTCTAGGTGATTCTATAAGCCCATAAGGCTTCTAGTAATCTGTCAGCCCAATCCTTGTGGTCTAGATGTATTGTTTTGGTAAGAATGGACTCAATAAATTTGTTGGTAGATTCTACTTATCCATTTTCCTGTGGATGGTAGGGTGTATATTTCCTGTGTTTGATTTGGTATTGTTCTGTAACAACTTTGACTAGATTAGAGGTAAATTGAGTCCCTTGATCAGTCACAATTTCTCAAGGTACACCAAATCTAGTAAAGATGTCATTAAAAAGGAAATCTACCACTGATTGTTCACTTGCAGCTGGTAAATATTTTTCTTCAACCCACTTAGTCACATAGTCGGTACATACAAGTATATATGTTTTCTTTTTAGATGCAGGGGTAATGGGACCTAAAAAATCTAATGCCCATTTCTCGAAAGGCTCAATGACTACTTGGGCTTGAAGTGACATTTGGTCTTGTGCAGTAGGATTACCCATTCGTTGGAATTCATCACAATTGGATGCATAAGTTTTAGCATCTTTGAAAATATGAGGCCAATAATAACTAGATTGCAGAAATTTATAAGTGGTCCTCTTGTCTACGAAGTGCCCTCCACAAGGACCATCATGGAAAGCTTGCAAAATATCATGAATTTCATCTTCCCTTACACATCTCCTGATTACCAAATCTGGTCTTGTTTTGTAGAGACAAACATCATTCCACACGTAGTTTGCACTTAGCTGAATTACTTTCTATTTTTCTCTAGGAGACAAATTCTGAGGCATTTTCCCTATCACAAGATAGTTAGCTACATCTACATATCAAGGAGTAAATGTAAAAATAACAAAAAAAAATTCATCGGGAAAGTTATCTTCTACTGGTACATTATCTCCCAGATGAATCATTCTAGATAAGAAAGCAACCACAGTATTATCCTTACCAGGTCTATCAATAATGTTGATATTGAACTCTTGTAATAATAACAACCATCTTGTAATTCTAGGATTTGTTACATTTTTGTTCATTAAGAATTTGATGGTTGAATGATCAGTGTGTACAAAAACTTGATATCTTGTAATATAGTGTCTAAATTTATTGATAGCATGGACCACAACTAGCAATTCTTTTTCTGTGACTGTATAATTAACTTCAGCTGAAGACAGATTTTTACTAACAAAGTAAATAGCATAAGGCATTTGATTTTACCTTTGTCCAAGAACTGCCCCAAGGGCTGTGTCTAAGGCATGAGTACAGATATGAAAAGGAAGGGACCAATTTGGTCCTCTTAATACAGGGGTAATTGACAATTTCTATTTTAGAATCTCAAAAGATATTTGGCATTCATCATCCCAATTAAATTTGGCTTCTTTAGATAATAATTTGAATAAAGGGGTAGCTAGGCTTGTAAAATTTGGAATGAATCTTCTATAGTAGCCAACATGCCCTAAAAAGATACGCACTTCCTTTTGTGAGGAAGGTATTCTGATTTGTGTGATAATATGAATCTTTGCCGGATCAACTCTCATTCCAGAACTAGAGATGTGATGTCCCAAACCAACACCTTCAATGAGCATCATTTTTTACTTTTCATTACTTAGGGAAAGATGAGTTTCCTTACACCTAATGAAGACTTTTTCTAGACTGGTCAAATCTTCCTGGAAGTCTTTTCCATGGACTGTAAAGTCATCCATGTAGACTTCCATGCAATCATTGGTCAAGTCAGATAAAATGGGTAGGAAAACCCTTTGACAAGTGGTTGGGGCATTGCAAATTCCAAAAGGAAGAACCTTATAAGCATAGGTTCCCCATGGGCAGGTGAAAATGGTCTTCTCCCGGTCTTCTGGTGCTATTTGTATTTGGTTATAACCACTAAACCCATCTAGGAATGAAAAATACTTCTTCCTAGACAAGGTATCCAACACTTGATCAATGAATGGTAAGGGAAAATAATCCCGATGGGTGGCTTTGTTCAATTCCCTGAAGTCTACACATATTCTCCACTTACCATTTTTTGGGGAACTATGATAAGTGGAGACACCCATTGACTATCTTAAATGGGATATATGAGATTGGCTTAAAGGAGTTTCTGCAATTCCTCTTTTATAATATCTTTGAGGGCTGGATTCATCCTTCCCTGAGGCTGTCTAATTGGTTTGATTTGGTCATTAGTGTAGATGTGATGTGTGCATGTGTCAGGGTGAATGCCTTTCATGTCTGCATAATCCCATGCAAAGGCATTAGATTGCCTTTGGAGCATTTCAATTACTTGTGATTTTTGTTCTTGTTCCAAACTAGAGTTGATATACAAAGGTTTTCTTGGGATAATCTCAACAATTTCAGTACTTTTTTCCTTTTGTGAGGAAGCTGGTGATAAAGTATATAATTGAGTGATATTAGGGTACCAAGTTTGTTGAAATTTGGAACTAAAAATGTGTGACAACTCTGCAAAAGACCTCAGATATTCAATAAACTTTGTATCATCCAAAAATAAACTTAAGACTTGTTCATCTAATTGTTCTTGCATTCCTCTTACTTGTTCAAGTGTTAACAAGGTTCTGATGCAATCTTCTTCTCCATAAGGGTTTTCTAACCAAACAGGTATCTCCTGTGCCAGTTGGGCAAGAGGGAAGAGGACAATATTTTGGCTATGTGTGCCATTGGATATAGTCATTTCACCAGAGTGACAACTGATAAAGGCATATGTTGTGGCTAGCCAAGGATGACCAAGAACTAGAGGGTGTCCTGGTTTGGATGATGATTTAGAATAGATGACTAAAAAGTCTATTGTATATTACCAAGAAGCGAGAGTGACTGTGACATCATCTAGACTTCCTACAGGGCTAATGAATGACTTATCTGCCAACTCTATCATGGTTTGAGTTGGTCTTAACTGGTTGATTTGGATATTTTGGATAGTGTCAAAAGGCATTACATTAATTGTTGCACCCAAGTCAATGAGTGTGTTTGGTAAGGAAATAACATAAATTTCAATAGTGACTACTGGGTTCCCATGGTCATTATATTTGTATGGAATTTGTGAAATAAATTCAGATAATTGCCCCACCACCTGAACAAGGGGAGGTTCCTTCTTCTTCCTTCTTGGTTTCTTAAGGCAAATATCCCTTATGATTTTGGCATATATGGGGATATCCTTAATGACTTGCAACAGAGGCATTTTTAAACATACATTTTGTAATTCATCCTCTATATATTTGTGCAAGGGTGGGTCAGGTTTCTTCACTAATAGTCTTTCGGGGTAGGGTGGAAGATTAACTTGTTGAGGTAGTCATACAGACAGAGAAGTGATTGGAATAGGATGGGAAGTCTCTTCTTCTACAGGGGTGGTTTGAGTGTTTTCTTCCTCAGAATGATTATCATTTTCTTCCTGAATTATTTCTCCAGGATTTGATTGATTTACAACTTTCCCCGATCATAGTTGAATTTCATAGGTGGGAAAGGTTTGAACTTTTGTATTCTGCACAGGTTGGGTGGGTCGATTATTGGGGTTAGGGACTGGCTGGGCAGGGATTGTTGTTGGTCTCAAAGGATTGTGGGCAGCTTGGTTTTGTGGTCGTTGATTGGCATTTATAGATACTTGTTGCTACTGATTAGGGTTCAAGGGGGTTGTAAATTGCTTCTATATAGGAGGTGGGATTAAAGATTGCATCTGTGGTGGGTTAAATCCATGTATTAATTGGTAAATGTTTGCAGGATACTGTGGATATGTAAGGTAAGAGGGATTCCCATACACATTCCCCCTCCAAACTTGTTTCCAAGGTTGAGTTTGGGATTGTTGAGGTGTCCATTGTGGATAGGGGATTGGATGAGGCCCCCATTGTTGTTGTTGATATTGTGTATTAGGGTCATAAAATGTATTGGGGTTTTGTGCTCTCCAAGGTATTCTGGAAGGGTATGGTTTCTCTCGTGAGACTCCTCCTCCCCTATACATGGCTTGTAGCTCAAGAAAAGTTGGACAATCAGATGTGGGGTGTTCTAGTGTACACAAGCCACAGATTTCTATTACATTTAATGGACATTCTTTCTCACCATGCTTCTTTCGACATCTGGGAAAGAAGATTGCTAAAACAATCTCTTCTTCTTGTTTCTTTTTTAGTTTTAGGGTATCTAACTGGTTACTAATTGTGCGCAATATGTTTGTTTTAAAGTTCTCTAATAAGTTTACTAACTCAATTCTGGTGACAATTCCTGAGCTTTGTCTTGTATTTCTACTAAAAGAATCTCTTGGTGTTTTTCCTATTTTAGCTTGTCCTCTTGAGTATCTTCTATAGTAATCTGCAATCTCTACAAAAGGATTTTGGTGAACATCTCCTGAACTTAATAAGTTTAAAACTTCTATGTAGTCATCTCTAATACCCTTCAAAAATATGGTTCTTACTACAGCTGGGTCTATGGTGAATAGTTTTGATTTCTGATAGTTGTATAAGAACCTTTCTAAGTAGTCTTCAGGGCTGTCATCTTTTGTTTGTTGCATTTTAAAAATGTCATTTTTAGCATTATCCTTACAATAGTCTTGTTATTTTCATAAAAATGTGTCTTTCATCTGATCACAAGAGAGGATTGTATTTTCTCCTAAGCTCATGAACCATCTTAAGGCTGAATCTTTCATTGTAGAAGGAAAGAGCTTAAGCTTTTGGGAATTGTCTGAGTATTTATAGCTTCTACATAATATGTCGAACTCGAATAAGAATAAGTTTGGATCTTCAGTTGACATACCTCTACAAGTGGGTAATGATGATAGTGGGATGTTTTCATGCTGATGTTTCTGGAAATATCCAAGATTGGAAACCCAAAGGTCTTAGTCTCAGTGGCTGTGTTTCCTTGTTCTTCTGCCATTCCACTGATAGATGGTTCAAAAACTATATTTTTTGTATATACTAAGTGTTCAACAGATTCACGTTCTACCTGCCTCAATGTTGATTCTTCCATTTTAGGTTCTTCTTCTGGAGCCTTGCTGGCTCCCCTTGAACTTCCTCCTGGTGGAATTTTCCTACACCAGTTTCAATTGGATTAGTGGGGGGGGGGGTTGTTTTTGAATCTTTAAAGCTTACAAATCTACCCTTATTATCTCTATATCGATGCATAAAATGAAAATTTGATTCTTAACTGAATTGAAATCCTAATTCTATCTAAGAGGTAAGAAGACAACCTGGCTTCAGAGAACCCCACTCTAGTGGCCGTGTGGTTCTTCACTCACATATTAAACATTTTATCCTCCTCCCTCATGCATCCTTTTAAAATCATTCAAAAACTATGCAAACAATCTAAGCTAAAAGTCACTTCCTACTGTTTGCAACTCCCCGATAACGGCGCCAAAATGTTGTGCTACTTATATGTTTAATATAATGCACTCATTAATTATCAATCAGGGATTCATAATCAACAGAGTTAAAAGACACCAGTAAGAAAGGTAATTCTAATGTCATGAGTATAGAACTATTCTAGACTATGCTTGCTAAAAATAAGGCAAAATAGAAAAACAAAACATGGTTGTCTTTCACAGAGAGGCTATCTACTCCATTGTGGCACATGAAAGTATGATATGGAGTTCTTTTGATAGATCAATTCTTCTATCTGACCCAGAAAGCTAACTATGCAATCATTCTTCTGAAAGGGAAATCACACATCAATCATCACTCATCAATCATCGAGATATAGTATGGGTAGCTGAATAGTCAATATATTGAGTATGTTGTGGTTCACAATGTGTTGTTGTAAACTTCACTAGTTCTCCATCAATTATGTCTGACTACTACTGCCAACATTCATGTCCATGAAACAAAATCAAATTCATAAAAATAGAAACAAAGCATATGCAAAACATAGTAAGTAAAGATGTCTAAACAATCAAAACCTAAACTGAACTACACTGCTATCCTCTGAAAGCGTCAAAGCTTTAGCTAGTCTAACATTTATACTATTGAAATCAACTACTAACACTAATATATAAGGATGCTGACCTTTGTTGGGCAGTGGGCCCTTGCCGCTTCAATAGGTCAGCGACAAGAATTTATAGTAAGCTTGCTTTCGATCCACACATTAATCTTACCCAAAGTTCAAGACATAGAATTAAACTATGCTAACAACTTAACTCACAGTCATTCATAAACGATCAAGACATGGAAATAAATGACATCCTTCTATTAAACTTCAACTCAAAATATGTTCTACAATATGTAACTCTGCTTCACATGCTAGATTATACTAACTCTCCACTACCTCCACCATCATTGTCATGACTATTTAAACAGTCTTAGTCGTGAAACACAAGTAGGTGAAATCTTTAGCAAATAAGTCAATTGTCAAATTTATATATTCGGTTACATATTTTAAGCTTCATCCTCATGACACAAAGTGTATGAGGATGAAGCAATAAACAAACAAGATTGTCATAACCTTGCTAGAATGATTCAACAAACATCCAACAATTATCTTTGGTACATTCTGGAGCTAAACTTGGTATATTCTGCTTCCTATATTGGTACTGAATTGTGATAGGTGAGATTCGGTAAATGGTATCGGATCAAAAGAGTGCACAAGTGGTTGGTACTAGACTAGAATAGTCTGTGGCCATTGGTACCAGATCACGACAGTGAATGGTTCAGTACCAGATCTAAATGGAAGGTGCGCTTGGTACTGGATTCGAACAGTGGCAATCTAGCGCATAAGTACCGAATGGATAAACTAGTACAAAAAGGTTGGACTCATCTAGAGGTCAAAGGTTACACATGGAAAATTAAAACATTATTACATGAAACATTTAGTCTCCTAGCTCAATAAACCACAAAAATGCATGAATTAATTATACTTTACCTTATGACTTCATCAATGGCTAATGGTAGTGTTCTTTGTCATTTATCCAAGCTTAGGTAAGCCAAAAAGGTATAGATGAGGAGTATAATAGGGTAGTGGGGATGTCAATTTAGAGGCTCAACAGAGTGCATGAAGCTTCATGGGTGACATGTGTCAGCCTAGGCACATGCAATTTAACCCAATAATTGAGCTGGGATGGGGGTTCATCCTCCATTCTGTCATTGGGTTTCTTAACCGTGGGGAGTCTGTGAATGACCTATACTTAATTTTCTTGTCACGAAATCCTAAAAACCAGAACCAAAAGTCGAATTGTGTATTCCTATGAATTCTATGGCCTCTATATTCATCCTTTGCAATGTTCACAAGCACACATGAGACCCAAAATACGTCACCTGAGTCATTCGGTGAACCTTTCATTCTTCAACTGAGTTCATTGGAATCATTCCCGAGAACTTTTTTGTCTCTACACTAGACCTCTGCATAGCCATGCACCTCTGAAGTTGACCCACATCTTCTGTGAAACCTGAGCAATTGTCTATGACCTGTGTGTTATAAATGTGGGTTGTTGTGGCCACGAAGTCCCTTGGATGAGTGTGATTGGCTACCTTTATCTGTTCCTTGCAGAGCCTTGTTGTCTTCCTTGTGTTGGAACAGAGCTGACGAAGCAGACTGTGAGGCCTATGTACAACACTCTCTCTAGGTGAGAGAGGTGGTTGTGGTTGAAGAATCATGTTGTCAGGCCTTTGAGAGACTCTCTCCAGGTGAGAGAGTGCACAGAGGGAGTGATAGCTCCTAGTAGGAGTATTGTAGTTTCCACAGAGCTCGAAGAATTCTGGTATGGTCTATTGCTAAAGCCCAAGGAAAGGGAGGTTTAACAGCCGAAGGATTGTCTTGGTGAAAGTGAAGGTCTATACTCCTAGGGTGGGACATGCATGTGGGGAATGAGAGTCTATGAGAAATGGGCATAAGTGGCTCCTGGGAGAGAATCCTTCCTCATAAACTATGTGTCTTATGTTTACCTTTCCTAGCATAGGATTTCATTGTCCAATGGACCTTTGTCCCAGCTCGGGGATGACCTACTGCTGAGAGTGATGAGAAACGGGGTAAGGCTGGGAGGTTCATTGAAGGTCTGCACACATTTGGTGGTGTATTATAGTTTCAAAGATAAGTATCATTATATGTTTTAATTATGTACTTAATTAAAATGCATGTTCTGTGATACTTGTAATATTATCATGTATTTTTTGCTAGTTTGAATTGTTGTTAATTTTGTTTAAGTCTATATGAAAACAGTAAATCCATGTCGAATGTATTAATTTGATTTCATGCTTATTATTTATAAATAATTCTTGTTATATATTTAAGTATGAGAATGTTTCCGTGAAGTAGCATTTCCTGAAAAGTGGGTTGATGTTCGGGGACATTACAATATGGTATTAGAGAATGGTTACAACCCTCAGCCTAGATGGGCCATGTTAGTGGAAGTTGAAGAAAACGTCTAGGAAATAATTTTTGTTGAAGTAGAAAAAATTCAAGTCCATAGCCCAAGGTTTCAACATTGAGCCTAGATGGGCTAGACAAGTGGTCTTTGGACCCAAGGTTTCGAGAGGAAATTGTGTATGGAGGATTAATTTTGAACCTTGGAATGTTTATGAGTGTGAAAGGGTTACTTGGCCATGTTACAAAGATCAGGAGGAGTAACAGTAGAATAAAACCACAGCCATATATTAGTTGTAGAGAAAAAAATATGGACCATCAAATCCATGTCCAGACACTTAGGAGAGCGCACGGAAGAAATCAGATCTAGGCCATCAGATCTGAGCATGGGGACCAACAATCATTGGATCCATGGAACATGCACAAGATTTAAAACCCTTTGGATTTGCACAGAAGTGTGGATATCGTGATACGTGAAGTCCCGAAATCAACAGAACTGTCCATCAAGAGGGATGCATGGGGAGCGATCGACCTTTCACTGACTCGTGACTTGAAAATGGTCAAAGGGAAAGTTCGTGAGAATTCACAAAACATGAAATCACGATTATATGGACCATTAATTTTCCAGGAGGAGTAACGACATTTCAGGAGTTTGGTCATCGGGAGAATGGGATGTGTTGTTGCATAAACTCTCGAAACTTGAAACCCTGAAGTCCCGAGAAGAGCTACACCATAAATCTGGGGAAATGATCTTGACCATTAGATCGAGCAGAAGAAAAGAGAGTAATTTTGGGATTTCATCTATCAGGAGAAGTGGGATGTGCTGATGCACAAACTCTCGAGGCCCAAAATCATGAAATCCTGAAAAGCCAAAGTAGAGGACCGGGTTGATGACACTTGGATAGATGTGGACACATGGGATGTATTCCACGTTCCAGTGGGCCCTGAAGGAAAAGTAGACACATTGGGGATAGATGGCATCACCTGAGGTAATGTGAACCTTCTTAAGTACATCATGTGTCACCCCCATGGTTGGTGACAACTGTGCTATGGGCCCGAAAGATAGAAAGGTTGGAAGTTCAGAAGTTGGGAATTGGAGAGGGAAGCAAGTGTGGAAGCTCCAAGTCTGAAATATCGATTTGAGAACCTTGAGATCTAGTGCTTGGTCATGACCCATGGTCGTGTGGGTTGGGAAACCGAGAGAAAAGGGATAAGGCCTGAGTGCACTACAGAGTCGAGTAGAGCTCGAAAAATTCATGGAAGCTGAACATTTCTTGAATCAAGTGTTTATGAATGCTACAAAATTTGTTAAAGAACAATGGCCTAACAAATTTCGGTTGTCTACACATTGTGGTTGCATAAGTTCGACAAGTACCATAACCTAATATAATTTCCATCGAATGCAAAATAAATGGAAAGGGCATGGACTACTTCCAATTCCGAGGATGAAGGAAAAGGAATGGATGTTCACTTGGGAGTTGAAGGATTGAACTCCAATGCCCGTGTAGAGGAGATAGATAAGAAAAGAAACACGAGGAAGATCATAGAAGGATTGAAATTTTTTTCCCAAACTCATTGAGCCGATAGAAACAATATTAGAAAAGATCAGGAAAATCAAGGTGAATTTAACATAAATATGTTAAAGAGTTTGGAGAGAATAGAAAAGAATTTGGAGAAGGAGAGTGACTCGATAAGAACAAGGAGTCACCATACTTCTCGGGGAAGAAGGCCAAGGAGTATAGGTAGACACTGTCATCACTCCCAAGGTTTCTCTAAGAAAAGGACACACAGTAGTTCCAGCCCATCTCCTACCAGAAAGCATAGGATATTTGGAGTGGATGAATTGAAGGGAGAGATGAACAAGATTAAGCCTCCTACGTTCAATGGAGAGTATAATAAGGAGGAATATGCCGAAACTTGGTTGCTTGGAATGAGGAAATATTTCCAACTGCAAAATTATTCCTCTCCTGCAGAAGGAAGAATTGCAATGTATCAACTAAAGGGAAAGGCATCCATGTGGTGGGATCGTCTTGTGCAGGTGCAACACATTAGAGAGAAATATATCACTTGGAAATAATTCAAGAGATATTTTGAGAAGAAATACTTGACTAAAATATACTACGACAGAAATTTGAAAGAGTTCTTTGACTTCAAGTTGGGAAGCATGACCATTGATGAATACGAATGAAGGTTTTTGGAATTACTGAAGTATGTTTTGTTCATCAAGGATGATACTGTCAAGAGTCAAAGGTATCTGAGAGGACTACCACCTTCCATTGGGGACAAGATCTAGTATGATGACCCAAAAACTATGGAAGAAATGATAAGAAGAGAGAAATGCTTATATGAGCAGCAAAGAGAGAAGCCTACTTTCCGGAAGGCTTGGGAAGACAAGAAGAAATTAAAGATGGATCAGATGAAGAAGGGAACTAAGAAACCCTTTTTAAGAAACAATCCTCAAGGACAACCATCATTTAGAGAGCCCAGGAAGGTTGAAGTAGGTGGGAAAATTCCAAGACTGCCACCTATGGAATGTTGGGGTTGTAAAGAAAACCATAGGTACAGAGATTGCCCCCACATAAATGATAAAGTGAGAGATGTCCACAATGTACAACAGGCTAAATTAGTGGGGGAAATGAGTAGTAGAATTCCAAGGATCTATGCATCCTTGGACAACAAGCAAGCTTAATATCAGTCGCACATGATTGAAGTGGAAGGTATGATTAACAACCAACCATTTACTATTTTAATTGATTCGGGGGCTAGCCATAGTTATATAGATCCTAGAGTGGTGGGAAGTTTGCATTTTTTGAGAAGAAAACATGAAAAGTATTGGTTAGTGTAGCTAGCTATAGGAACCAAGAGAAACGTCACTTAGCTAGTTAAGTCTTGTCCAGTGGATATGAAGGGACTGAGCACAAAGGCTGAATTGAATATTCTTCCTTTAGGGTCTTATGACTGTCTGATCGCGATGAACTAGTTGGAACAACACCATGCCATCTTGGACTATCATAATAAGGAATTCACTTTCTTGGATAAAGAAGGAGATCAAAAAATAGGCCAAGGAATTCCTAGAGTTGTTGTTGTCAGAGAAATCTCAGCAATCTAGCTAAAAAAATGCTTCAGGAAAGGATGTCAATTATTTGCAACCCACTTGAAGGAAGAAACTGAGGATAATGTGTCAAATATAGAAGACCATCCGGTAATAAAGGATTTTAAAGATATATTCTAGGAGGTACTAGGACTACCTCTGAAAATAGATATAGAATTCTCTGTAAACCTAATTCCTGGAGCAACTCCAGTGTCAAAAACTCCTTACAGAATGAGTACGTCAGAGCTGAAAGAACTACAACTGCAGCTTGAAGAGCTTCTGAAGAAGGGGTATATACACCCAAGTGTGTCACCTTGGGGTGCCCTGGTCCTGTTCATGAAGAATAAGGATGGGAAATTGATATTGTGTATCGATTTCAGACAATTGAACAAAGTAATTGTAAAGAACAAATATCCTCTACCGAGGATGGATGAACTCTTCGATCAGTTGAAGGATACAAAGATATTTTCAAGGATAGACCTCAAGTCAGGATATCAGCAGGTAAGGATAAAGGATGAAGACATCAGCAATACCTCCTTTAGAATAATTTATGGTCATTACGAGTCCACAACGGTGTTGTTTGGGATGTCAAATGCACCCGTTGTTTTTATGTACCTGATGAATGGTGTATTTAGGGACTATCTAGACATGTTTGTCATAGTCTTCCTAGATGACATTCTAGTGTATTCCAATTCAAAGGAAGATCATGAAAAACATCTTAGGATGGTGTTGCGGGTGCTAAGAGAGTACCAACTGTATGCCAAGTTGATCAAGTGCTCGTTTTATCAGGAGAAGATCCATTACTTGGGGCATATTATTTCAAAGGATGGGATAGTTGTAGACCCTAAAAATATTGAGGCCATCAGAGAATGGTCAGCGCCAAGGAATGTGATAGAATTCATATCCTTTATGGGTCTAGTAGGTTATTATAGAAGGCTTATCGCAGGGTTCTCGAGGATAGCTCACCCTATCAATTCCTTGCAAAGGAATGAGAAGAAGTTTCAGTGGACAAAAGATTGTGAGAAACGATTTCAACGATTGAAGCAATTGCTAAATAGTTCTCCAATCCTGAGGATTACAAATCCAAATGAAGATTTTTTGGTGTGCACAGATGCATGCAAAGAAGGACTAGGAGGATTCCTCAGTCAAAATGGATTTGTAGTCTGTTATGAATCCAGAAAGTTGAAAGAGCACAAAAGGAACTATGAAAATCATGATTTGGAGTTGGCAAGCATAGTACACACTCTAAAGAAATGGAGGCATTACCTCATGGGAAGGAGGTTCGAACTAAGAACATAACATAATGATCTGAAGTATTTGTTTTTCCAACCAACCTTGAATGTTAGGCAGAGTAGGTGGATGGAGTTTCTGTGTGAGTACGATTTTGATATCCAGCATATCAAAGAGAAGGAGAATAAAGTGGTTGATGCACTAAGTAGGAGATTACATGAATTACATGTTACAACCATTACCATGTACCAAACTGTTATAAAATGAAGAATTTTGGAAGATGCAAATGCAGATTTGCAGTACATGGAACTGGTAGCAAAGCTACAACAAGGTGAGATACCACAAAAAGTGGAAAATTATAAATTGGAAACTGATGGAACACTTCTATAGAAGAAAATAATTTGTGTACCTAATGTCCAGGACATGAAACTTATGATTTTGCATGAAATTCATAATGTGCCTTATGCATGGCACCCTGGATATCAAAAAATTGTGGCAGCAGTCAAGATCCGTTACTTTTGGATAGGTATGAAGAAATAGATTGTTGAATACATCATTAGATGTATGGAGTGCCAGAAGGTTAAAGCTAAGCACATGCATCCAGCAGGGGTGTTGCAACCTTTACCCATTTTTGAGTGGAAGTGGGAAGTGGTGACAATGGATTTCATCACCGGATTTCCCAGAACCGACAAGAAACAAGATTCAATCATGGTGGTGGTGGATAATCTTACGAAAGATGCCCATTTAATTTCGTTAAAGACTACTCACAAGGAAACAAATGTTGTTGACGTCTTTATGAAGGAGGTGGCATGATTGCACGAATTCCCAAGACAATTGTGTCCAACAGAGACCCGAAATACACCTCAAATTTATGGAAAGGGTTATTCAAAGGGTTCAGAATGAATCTGAACTTCAGTACATATTATCATCCTGAGTCTGATGGAAAGATAGAGAGGCTGAATAGAGTAATATAAGACACACTAAGGATGTATGTGATGGACAAACCATCGAAATGGGAAGACTACATGAACTTGGTAGAATTCGCCTACAACAATGGGTATCAAGCATCATTGAAGATGAGACCATTTGAATCACTTTATGGAAGAAAGTGAAATAATCCAATAAGTTGGGATAATCCAGCTGATAGGGAAATAGTAGGGCCAGAGTTTCTCAAGGAAATGGAAGAATAGATGCTAAAAATTAAGCAGAATTTGAAGGCTTCCCAAGATAGGAAGAAAATTTATTTTGATAAGAACAGAACCCACAGAGAGTTTAAAGTGGGTGACCATGTTTTCCTAAAAGTAAAAGACAATAGAAGTTCCCTAAAGCTGGGAAACTATGCCAAGTTGGTAGCCAAATTTTGTGGGCCATTTGAAATCCTAGAAAGGATTGGGCCAGTTGCATATATGCTTGCATTACCTGCATCCATGACTGTACATAATGTATTTCATGTTTCATTTCTTAAGAAATATATAACTGATGCTAATCATGTTATTGATTGGAATGTGATTTAGGTGGAGCAATAAGGTGTCTTGCAAGTGCATCTTGTGCGCATATTGGAATGGAAAATCAAACAGCTCCAGAATCGAGCCATAGGGCTTGTAAAGGTCTAGCGGTATGGTCCTGAGGACGCGACTTGGGAGCATGAAGATGCTATGGGGGAAGAATACCTGCATCTTTTTGAATATTTTGAAAATTTTGTTGATGTTATGTAGAGAGTTGCATTGAGGACAGTGAAAAAATAAGGGGAGGAGATTGTAATATCCCCCAGTAGTGCCCCAGTTATATTATGAATTGTAATCATGTTTATGAATTATAATCATGTTTTGTAGGCTGGTGAGATGAGTATTGATAATTTGGTGGGATTATGTGTTTATTAGACCAAAGATCCCAAGTGTTAGGGGAAGGAGCCTGATTTTGTACATGTAATTATGTAGATCATTAATATAATATATAAACGTCATTGTGTGCTGACCAACCATGAAGAAAGAGTGATGGGGGCCTAATATTCCATAGTATGGGTAAGGGAGAGGGGGATAAGAGGTAGGAAAAGGGGATAATCTTGAGGGATTAAGTCCTTAGGAATAATAATTTATTATTATTCCAAAGTGGTGTGAAAGGTATGTTTTTATCCTAAGTCCTGGGAGAGGCAACGCATGCAGCCCCAACATGTGAAAAAGGGAAATAATACTTGATGGAATGCATGCAGCTTCATGGGAGACATGTGTTAGCCCAGGCACATCAAATTTAACCCAAGAATTGAGTCAGGATGAGGGTTTGTCCTCCATTTTTTCGTCGTTTGTCTCAACCGTGGGGAGTCTATGATCGACCTCTGCTTAATTTTCCTACCACACAATCCTGAAAACCAGAACCAAAAGTCGACTGGTGTATTCCTGTGAATTTTTTGGCCTCTATATTTGTCCTTTGCAATGTTCACCCATGCACCTGAGACCCGAAATCCGTCACCTGAGTCATTTTGTGAACCTTCCATACTCCGGCTGAGTTCACTGGAATCATTCTTGAAAATCGTTTTGTCTCTACATTGTACCTCTACATAGCCATGCACCTCTGAAGCCGACCCATCTCTTCTGTGAAACCTAAGAAATTGTCTATGCCATGTGTGTTATAATTATGGGTTGTTGTGGCCATGTAGTCCCTTGGCTAAGTGTGATTGGCTATCGTCATTCATTCCTTATTGAGCCTTTTTGTGCTCCTTGTGCTGGAACAAAGCTCAACAAGCAAGTTGTTAGGCCTGTGTGCAACACTCTCTCCAGGTGAGAGAGGTACTTGTGGTTGAAGAAGCATGTTGTCAGGCCTGTGAGTAACTCTCTCTAGGTGAGAGAGTGCATTGAGTAAGTGAGAACTCCTGGAAGGAGTCCTGTAGCTACCACAGAGCTCGGAGAATTCTGGTCTGGTTTGTTGTTGAAGCCCAAGGCAAGGGACATTTAACAGTTGAAGGATTGTCTTGGTGACAGTGAAGGTGTATACTCCTGGGGTGGGACAGGCATGTGGGGAATGAGAGTCTATGAGAAGTGGGCATAAGTGGCTCCTGGGAGAGAATCCTTCCTCATAAACTGTGTATCTTCCATTGACCTTGCCTAGCCTAGGATTCCCTTGCCTAGTGGAGCTTAGTCCCAACTCGGGGATGATCTACTGCTGAGAGTGATGAGAAGCTCGGTCTAAGGCTGGGAGGTTCGAGGAAGGTCTACAAGCAGTTGGTGTTGTATTACAGTTTCAAAGATAAGTATCATTATGTGTTTTAATTCTGTACTTAATTAGAATGTATGTTCTATGATACTTGTAATATTATCATGTATTCCATTGCTAGTTTGAATTGTTCTTAATTCTGTTTAAGTTTGTATTACAACAGTAAATCCATGTCAAATGTCTTAATTTGAATTCATACTTATTATTTATAAATAGTTCATGTTATATATTTAAGTATGATAATGTTTCCGTGAAGTAGCATTTCCCGGCAAGTTGGTTGATGGTTGGGGATGCTACAAATAACCTGTAACAACCTGTACAAATCAACCTGAACCAAACAACCTATACCAATAACCTAAACTGACATGTACCATGCATCAACCTTAACTCATCAAGATGTACCAACATCATCAACTATACACCTCATTTATGTGTCAACTCGTCAACTGTACACCTCACGTATGTGGCAACTCATCAACTACTTGTCTCAACCATGTAACCAACATGTACCTCAACAATATACCAAATACATACACCAATATAACCATCAAAAGTTATCTAACAATTCAACACTCTATCCATAAACCAAATACCATAAAACCTTACATCAAACCATGTGCCACAACCTCACTATTATGTAGCCTAAAGATAAACCAACAACTTCAACAACACATCACAACCAAAAGACCAATACCCATATGCCAAATACCAACGATATCCCTCAACAAATCTGATATATGCAACAATAATGATCATACGATACCATCTCAAGAGATAAACCCTAGATCACAAAACATACCTGAAGCAAGATGTGCCATATCTCTCATAAATAGGCCCCAACCATGTTGTTGCTGTGATTTTTCTGCCTCACTTTTTCTGCCGCGATTTTTCTGCCTCACTTTTTCTGCCGTGATTTTTCTGCCTCACTTTTTCTGCCGCGATTTTTCTGCCGCACTTTTTCTACTGTGATTTTTCTGTCGTGATTTTTCTGTCACACTTTTTCTGCCATGATTTTTCTGCTGCACTTTTTCTGCCGCTATTTTTATGTCACACTTTTTTTGGCACACGTTTTCTAGCACAATTTTCCTGCCACACTTTTCCTACCGCACTTTTTCTGTTGCAATTTTTCTCTATCAATAACACCTTCCCAAATAACCTTTCACAAAATAGATATTCAATGATATTCAAGTGTGATTAAAATGAGAGAGCCTTGCCTCTTATTTATACTTTCATGTAGCTTCCTCAAGGGGTTACCTTTTAACCATCTTAACCCACTTTCCTTAT